>OX457089.1:5661248-5943102 GCA_949752835.1 Empis stercorea
ATCCTTTCTTTAACCTAAATTCTCTAAAAGTTATCTGTCTTTAAGCTTTTCATATATATTTTAGAAGAATATAATATAATATAAATTTATTTTCATTGGAATATTAAATCCAAAAGGAACTTTTATATAACATAAAAATATAAATCACATATTTTTATGGGCATATGTCATGTATCTGAATTTGTAAACATTTTACGAAAATTTATTATAAAAGTATCGTATAAGAAAAATAAAATTTGAAATTGTTTTTAATTTATGAGAGTTAAATTTAATTAGAAAATGTTGTAATATTTTAGTATGAATATAAAAAACTTTTTTTTTTTTGGATACAATTTTATTCCAAATAATTAATTATTATTAACAAAATATTTTTATGTTTATGAAATTGTAATACAATCATAAAAATATTAGAAGATTTTCAGTCAATTTTTTACATAAAATTTAAAATATTTTTAATATAAATTTATATCTAATATAATTTTCTTGTGTTGACAAATATATTTTCTCGTCCTTGTAATGATCAAAAGAAATCAACTTAAAATTAAATCCTCTTTCATAAGACGCGACATTTTTGCAGTCTTAACAAGAATTTCATTTGAACATCAAAAAAACAACTTTAAAATTTATTCCATCCTGTTTTTTCCCCCCTTTTGTACGACAAATATGTAATTTAGATTTTATAGATATTTATTTAAATGACATTTTCTAATTATTATTTTTGTTTGAAAATAGCTTTTTTCCTGCGTTGGGAAAATAGGAAAAGTAAATTTAAGAAAAATATATAATACTTATTTTTGGGTTATAATATTATAAAAGTAAAAGGACTGGTAACAATCTATTCGTATACTATACCAAAATGTAGGTATTTTAATAACCTTTAATTCAAGAACGTATACGTGTCTATGCGACACTCGTAGTACATACCCAATGAATAACATTAATATAAATATAGTATTTTTCTATTAATGATAAAAGTAAGTATGAGTTGAGTATGGTAATGCTTTTTACAATCTATTCGTATACTATACCAAAATATAGGTATTTTCATTAACTTGAATTCCAGTCAGTATACATGTCTATGCGACACTCGTAGTCCAGACCCAGTGGCTTCTAGCTACCACATCCTCTTTCATATATTAACATTTTAACTATTAATCAAAGCCGTATATAATATAAAGATATGTATTCAAAAATTTAAAAAGACTTAAAAAACTGAAAACATTAGGTCGCCAATATGAGTTCCCCTGGTGAATATAATATCTTTGTTGAGAAAGTTGGAATAATGAGTTTGTGAATAAGACCATAGATACAATTACAATAATTGTGTCTTTGCTTTAATCAATCTAGAAAATTTAGATTAATTTGAATTTAATAATGTGTCCACAGAAATAACAAAATCTCTTTCAGTTACAAAAATTTTCAAATTTTTTAATATTCTTTCCATTTCCCTGAAAAACTTTAGATTAATGGAAATGGAAATAACTTTAATTCGGTTTAATTTTCTAAAATCCTTTGAAAAATATAATTATTTTTTTTGTATATATTAAAATCATAATGTTGAATATTAAGTCAATTGAAGAAAATTTATGTGACACCTTGAATTTTTATATTTTTACAAGGACGCCAATCACAAATAAACTCAAACAAACTTATTTGATTTTTTAAATCCATTAACTCAAGTTATCTAAATTCATTTTAATTAAATTGAAGAATTATTATTGATAAATTTACTTAAAATTACGTAAATATTATTAATATTTAAAATTTATTACTTAAATTTAATAACTTTATAAATCAAATTAAAGAAAAAAAATTTCGGAAACCTTGAAAATCTCAAGATTTTAGACATAAATTTCTATCAAAACGATTATAATGTACAAATATCTATAATTAAATTTTAATATATTGCAATACAATTTGAAAGATAATATTAAATTATTGGTTTTTTAAAATTAATAATTTTTGAAATTGAAAAGTATAATTTAAATCATAAACAGATTTTAAAATATTTCCATGGACAATATATAAATTGGAAATATAAGACGAAACCAAAAAAAAGCTTTTCTTAAGAAGACATTTTCAAGTGATTTACAATAATTTGACAGTTTAATTGTCTCTGTTTTGCATAATTCAGAAATAAATTTAAATATATATTATTCAAATTCAATTTAATATAATAAATGAAATATTTCGTGGTAATAAATCAGTATATTAATAGAAATTTTTTTGTACGAATATTAAATAATTTATGATAAGATTTTATTATACCATTTTCATAGCTGTTTATTTATGTTTTGCGAAAATTTCAAAGATCAATTTTTTTTTTTAAATATGACACAGTTCCATAATTTATACTATATTTCCTCTTATTACTAATTGCAAAAGCTTATGCATCTTTATTACATTATTGACTAACTTTGTTGTTCAAAATTTTTATACTAATATTATTTTATTTCACATAATATAATTCTTTAAAATTCTATATATACAAACATTATAATCCACTAGTGCACTTCATAGTTTGACTGAAGGATTTCAAGCTAACAAAATATATTACAAACAAAGTAAACTATTGTCATATTTATCTCATATACATATGTATATATCTTTTTCCAAAAGATTTATAAATAATCATAAAAAATTGAAATTGTAGGAAAAAAACAAATAGAATTTTACATAAAAAAATTCATGGTATAGAAAATGAAATTTTCCGCAACGTTCATATTTTTAATGAGAAATTGTAAATGGTATGTAAACGAAACGAAAATATAAATGATTTTTATGCTGTATAGAGAGACAACACTTGGGAATTTAATTAATATTTTATTTTTTTTGGTTAAAAGAAATATACTAAATAATAAAATGAATATTTTAAATTAAAAAGATTTTTTTTTTATTATTATGAAAAGTCAAAGTATTGAAAGGCCAATGATCTCGATTATTGTATATAAAATAATATTTTGGAATAAAAGGTGGATCAGTAATTGCATATATACTTTTGAATTTAAAGTTTTTAGTTTAATTTTCTTGACAAATCAAATTTTTACAAAAATTAAATTTACTTTAAAATTGATAACAAATTTTTTATTAATAAATATTTTTTAAGAAAATGTAAATTTTTGTTCATCAAATGAAAAATATATGGAAAATAAATAAAAAGCTAAATTATGATTTAGAATTATGATTAGCGAAATGGTGACTAAAATCTTTCTAGTAGTATTTTTTTTTATAATTATGCTAATCAAAATTTTGTTTGTAAAATTGTTTAGAAAGAGTGTGAAATTTGTTATATAAATGTTAAAGTGCAAACAGAAGCTGTGATAAATAGTTTCATTGTTAGATTGTTAGATATATATGTTAGAAATAGAAATTACTAATATTTATTTGTATATTAGATAGGAGACCACACACGATCACTTGCTTATCCTGTCACAATTTGAATTGAAATTTACATACTGACAAATATACTGAAAACTGAACGTGAGATTTATTTTGAAGTAGTGAAGAATGTTCAATAATTTCTCAATTCATTACAAAATACAATTTCATGATGCATGCGTTCGAAATTCCCCATATTCATGTTATCAATTGGTATCATCTTAATATCGTATATTAATTTACGAGATTGTCGTTATTTATCGATCATTTAAATGTTTAGTTAAAACTGTTTGAGCAATTGTCAATTTTACTTATCGTATTGCTAATCCTGGAGAAGGTCACTTATAAACTATAATAAATAATATTCTATTTCATCTGAAGATCATACTTTTCTCCAAAAAATTATGATTTTTTTTTCAAATTTAATTTCCTTCCACACATTTTTTTTATAAATCGGATATACGATATACGAAAATCATCTTTCAAATTGAAATTTATTTAAATTACCCAAATTATTAATAATAAATCTGACATTTTTCTTATGGTATAAATATAAGCCCTTATAACACAATCAAAATTTTTGGACTGATTTATTTAAATTAAAAAACATAAAAATAAATTTACAAACAAAATTGATAATAATTTTTAATCTGGTCGTTAGATGTGTGTTAATTATAAAATCCAGTAAATTTCAATTTAACAACATTAAAAATTTATGTTTATTAATCAAAGAAAAACAACACAAATTTTATTTTTAGGAATTTAAAATAGACCCCACTTTAAATAGGAAGTAATTTTTACAAAAGATTATTTCTTTAAAGATTTTCTTAATAATTTAATAGTTAATATAGTGAAGATTAAATGAAGATTATAGTGAAGATATATGGTATGCTATAAATTTTTATGGTATACAATTTTTTAGAATGTTTTTTTCTAGTGGGTACAAAATAAAATGCTCTTTTGACTATTTTGTATAATTTATTTATTTAATTTTGACTAATTAAAATATGAAAATTCAATTTCCTTGTTTTGGTAATTTAATTAGTTTTTTTCTAAATTAATTGAAGAATCCTTGAATATAGTTTTTTTTATGAATATATTTTTGTAAATGGTGAAAAACTCATTAAATTGCAGAAATTGCATTAAAATTGTAAAATTATAATTGAAAAAGTTTTAGGTAAACAAAATTTTATTTATTTTTTTTAACGAACCTTTAAGTAATTACGGAATTTATATAAAATTGAGTGTAATAAAAAATTAGGACTGAGTTTAGTTAAATTTCGGTAATTAAACAATTTCATATTATATGTACTAACAAATTTAATTAAACAAAAGGGTTGCGTATATGTTTTATATTATTTTTAGTTAAGGGGACATTTTTATGAATTCCCAGTGATATACGCATATACAAAAAAAATAACTTTATTTACCCTCGTTTAAAAATTTACCATTATAAATTATTGTACTTGTTAGATAAAAATTAAACCGTGTGCAATTTACCTTCACAAAATTATTGTATGTTTTTTTCATAAACCTTTTAAATAATATATATTATTTTTTTTTTACAAATTTCGTAAGATTTCAATTAAATTAATACCCAAAATTTAAGTTTATATTTTGAATTTTTTGTTGAATTCATAAATTAAATAAAAGCAAATACGATTTTCTGTTGATAAAAAACCAGAACTAATGAAAATTTATGTAATCGATTTGTAAAATAAGAAAAAAATAAAAACGAAAACAACGAATAATAATTTTTTAATGATTGAAGATTTCATTAGGTAAATTATATTAAAGCATAAAACATTTTTTTTTTACATTTATTTATGCTTTTAATGAAAAGTAAAATTATCTTTAAAACCATAAAAAAAATTATATTTCATGTTTTTTTTGCAGTTTTTAAACAAAATTAACCATTTTCATATACTTTGAGATATCTGATAACTAAATGATTAGTTTTCCTTTTACTGGCATATTTCATAAAATTAATTGAAAATTTATTTAAATTTATTTTGCTAAAATTAATTATTTGATTGGAACTGTGGAAAATGTGGGAGATATATTTTTCTATATCATTTTATTGATTATATGTATTATAAAAATAATTAATTTTAATTAGAAATTTCAATAAATAATTAGAAAATCTATGATAAATTAAAAATATTATATTTTAATTAAATTTAATTCCTTTTTGGTAACAACTTCATAATTTATGTATTAGTATTGGTAACACTAATTTTAACATTTAGGCTATAGATAGTATACTTTGGGAGTGGTTGTTACTAAAAGTGTTTGAGGGAGTTTATCGTTTAATTATCAAAAAAATTTGATCTGTATATTTTTAATTATTTTAAATAGAAATTTATAAGAAAAAAGTAATTATTCATGGTATAAAAAACTTTGATTAAAATGTTATTACATATAATAAATAATGAGATTTAATATTTTGATATTAAATATAGAAAAATTTAGGTCATATTTTTTTTTTTTTTATAAGTTTAGATAGGAAAAAAATGTTTAATTATTATATTTATAGTAAGTGAAAGTTTTAATTACTGAAATCAGTTTTAGGAGGAAAAAAAACCGAGTTTCATAATAAATGAATTTTTTTTTAATGTATCTTCAAAATTAATTATTTACTTTCGTTACTACGAAATATTAGAGAATTTGTTATAGTTTTTCCCTTATTTGTTTATGAAATGAATAAAACAATTTTCACAGAAAGGATTTATATACCAAATTATACCAAATTTCATAATCTTTTTAATATTTTCATATGCGGCTTTAAAGTTAAGGACTTTATGGATCAAGGAATATGTCATTATTATAGTTTCATAATGAGTCATTCTTCGCTTCATAAAATCCTTAACTTTGAAGCTGCAATAAAAAAATAAAATTTATAATTTATTATAAAAAAAAATCTTAAAAGTTCAGTAACTATAAAAATTACCATTTCCTCTTGTGAACTTTTTTAATAATGCCAAAAAAATATCAGCAATTTTTGAATTTTGTAAATCAATATTTAAAATTACATGATCCAAAACAATAATTACTTAATTATGGTATCCGAACGTAATATATTTAATAATATAATTTTGGCACTTATTTGGATCATTAAATTATGTTTTATGTAATATTTGATCTGAAGCACAATTATTATGTAAGATTTTTCGTTTCGTTTTTTTGTTGTACAAAAAAAAAAAAAAAAATCAATTATAAAACAGAAATGATTTTCTGTATTGCGCAAAACTAAAATAAATAATCTGACTTTATATAAGTTCAAACGAATAGAGAGCCAAAAAGTCACGTTTTTCTTAATTTTACATTGATCGTGATTTCTTTTTCTGTATGCGCCTCAGAAACGTGTGAGCAACCCACCAGTTTTGAATTTATGATTTTTATAGAAATGCTATTATTGTACTAAAACGATGTCTATACGAAGAACAAACCTGTTTTATTTTTATTTTTATGAAATTTGGCTAAAAAAAAAAAAGATTGGACAAAAATATATTGAATAGTAGTACGTAGTACGTAACAGAAATAATATAGAAAAATATTATTTATATAAAATATATTTGAACTCATAACTATAAAAGGTCTCTGATATTTTTTACGTTGAAACAAATATGTAATATTATTGTTCCCTTAAATATGGTATATAAAAATAAATTTAAATTTTGTAATTTCTAAATAATTATACTACAATATGTCATTGAGTTCATTCATAAATTATGAACCGGAAATTTACCTATTTCTCATCCTTTAATTGATAATGCACTTTATGAATAATGAATGAATATTTTTCTAATTATAATAAAATAAACTTCCCATTTTTACTGACGCATAAAATTGACAATAGAAATTATAGACATATTTTTTTTTTTTATGTTTCAATTTATAATTTTCCCATTATCATTTTAATAATTTATGAAAAAAAAATAATGTTTTAAATTTGCATTTATAATTATTATTTATTTTTCAATTTCGTATATAACACATAGAAATCTAGAACTATTTGAATTATAGGAGACAGTTTTATTTAAATTTATAAATTAAACAAGAAAATATTTCAATTACTTATTTTAGCTGGTAAACTCTGATTTTGTATCATTAATTTAAAAATTTCCTCTGTTCAAAATGTAAATTGAACATTTTGGGGCTGAAAATATATGAATTTTTTGGGGCTGGGGTATTGGTACTAGTGTAACCAAAGATACTTGAATACAAAGTCTGTTGTATAATATGTAAAAATATGTAGAATTTCTGCCAAGAGAAATTTGTCAAGAATTTCCATAATCTACTCAATGTCCCGCATAGTTGCTATAAATTTGTAGCACAACCATAGAAATCTACTTAATTTCTTGGCATTCTTCATTATTTTGATTAAACCTTAAAATTTATACATATTTTTTTTAAATAATTTGTATTTAAAATTTTAAAACTTAAATTTTAAATAATGACATTTTAATCTCTATAAATGTCTTCTGGTCGTCGTAATTATGATTATGGAGAAATTTTAAATTGTAAGAAATATTTTTAAATTAATTAAAATTTCTAAATCTTAAATTCACCTTAGCAAAATTTCAATCTATATATTTAAGTCAACACGAAAATATTTATTAAAAATAATGTCAATTAATCTTAGAAATAATCTATATTTAAAGATTTATAATTCATTATTACTTATAAATACCAACTATTCAAAATGTGACAGACATATTTGTCAATTAATGTGTCAAATAACATAGTGTAAAACCGCATAATATCAAATACAATAATCTAGCGTTTATTAGAGACTTTCTAAATTTGTAATTAAAGAAATTATTATTAGATAAACATTTTTCTTGTACATATACAAATACTTGATTACTTTCAAATAGAAATAACAAAATGATTTGATAGATTTTTTTTTCTTTGTAATTGAGAAAGTTTTTGGAATATTACTTGTTTTCCTTTTTGTGGTGGACACAGAAAATACTTAATTTTTTTTTACATATATGTATCTACTACTACTAGATGTGTGGTATATAATTACTTACTTATTGCAAAAATAATTATTAAAATTTAATATGCTAATAAAGGAATTAATTAAATCACAAAAAAAAAAAATTTGTGCTTTTTTTTTGCCTAGCATTAATTTTGTATATCATAAGAAAAAAACTAAGAGAAAATTTTATATTGTCAGTTTTTCCTTCTCATTAATTATTTTAATTAATAATATTGCAATTTATGCTACTATGCTTTCTTCATTATCTTTATATGGTAAATTATATTTGTAGAAAAAAAAAATAATTGTGATATATTATTTTTTTTTGAATATCGCATTAACCAGAGAGAAAAATTTTTATATGTTGAAGATTTTGTTTTTTTTTTTCAGTATTTAGTGTAGAGGAAAAGCATAAAACTTTTCTTTTAGTAAATAAAAAAATAGCGAAATATTTATAAAAACTTTGTTGTTTAACTGGTTTTTTTTTACTATTTTGATTAAACAAAGAAAGACATGATTAGATTTGATTGAAACTCACCTTTTATATACTTAATTGATGAGATGAACATATTCAATTGAAAAAGGAAAATTATGATATATGAAAAACTAGTTCAAGTTGATTTGTTTTTCTATGAAAATTGTATTAAAAACTTCAGGCAAAATTTTGTATAATTGAAAATTTTCACTAATTCTCAGAACTTCATTAGAAATATTCTTTATGAATTTATTTATGTATAATTTAAAAATCTCTTAATGAAAGTTTGACTTAAATGTATGGGCGCGATAAGAAGATTATTCTATATAAATACAATAATTATTATTTATCGCTTTCTGGCTTTATGGCTTTTCACACAAAAAAAAAAAAAACCAAAAATCTTGTTATATTTTTTTAAAAATATAATTTAGAAAGTTTAATTGTTTTTTTTTTGTTGTACAATTTAAGCATAAAATATGAATTGAATTTGCATGTTAAATAAAAATTGAATGTATACCATTTCAATCTATAAAAACTATATTGATTAAAAAATCTTTCAAGTGTAAATTTGTTCAATTTATATTTAGTATAACTATTTTATCAGGTTGACTAAATTAAAGAAGATGTAGACTAATATATAATAATTAGCTTGGTTACATTATTCAAAATATTTAATTTCTCTTATCTGCGCTAAGACGTTTAATAGCGAATGCAATCTATTTTTGGATTATCGTTTATCGTTTATCCCTCTCCACAAAGCTTGGTATAACAAATCTTCTTCTATTTATATTTTAAACCAGCTGTTTTTGTTATTTAAATATGCAATCTTGGATTGTACAATCATCGTTGTCTGTATTTGATTATATATTATGTAAATTTGTAATTCCATTATTTTTAATCAGAAGAAGATATTAATTTTTATTGTTTATTATTTAATTTATATATTTCTTCTTTTCTATCTTATTATTTACTCTATAATTTAAATATATATGTATATGTAATTTTTAATGTTTGTGGGTAATTAAAAAGGCGGCTTTGTTGATTATATATTTGCTAGTCTTATATAGAAATTATAAAAAAAATATGGGTCTTATACATTAATTATTTATAGAGACAATAGAATAATTCATAAAATTTAAGATAAGAGATAATAAATAAACATATATACATATATAAATATTTTAATGATATAAAAGTTTAAAATATCGAAAAGTTTTAGGAAAATATTATGTATATATGTATGTACATACAAAATTGTAAATATTTATATAGAATTATTTTGTTTTGTATTATTTCCGAATACACAAGATAAATATTTAAATTCCAAGGAATTACTAGACCAAAATTTACAAATGTGTATAATAGAATTTATCGCAATGTAAACCATAAATTTATAATATGGTAATTATGAAAAATTTGCAATTTTAAATAGAAAAATGTACAATAATTTTATAATTTGTACAATAAAATTGAAAAATGAAAATTATTGTAGAAAAAAATTTTAAAGAAAAATTACATTTTATTTATGTATCATATTTGCATTATTATAGACCATAAATTTATTTTTGGTAAATTTTGCTACTAAAATTTCCAGAAAAAAAAACTAATTTTTATATTTATCTATGGTAGAAAGAATTCTCATAAATTTATTTAATAATTATTTTTTTTAACCTCCCCATTTAAACTTTAATGGAATATTTTTATCTTTCAGCCCACACCAAATAATAAGTAATAATTGAAGAACAATCTGGCAGACTCACATATGATGTGACATAATAAATATTGATTGAGAATATAGTATAGAAACAGATTTTTTTTGATTAATTACAAGGTCAAATTGGGAAAAATGATTACATAAAAAATTAATTAAAAATATTTCACCCATATAATTTTGGAAATTCGAAAGGCCATAGTGATAAGAGAGATACATTGCAATACGTAAATTTTTTATTCAGATGTTTTTTTTTTCAGTTCTCTATAATGAAAATTTTGACTATATTATTAAAGGCCAAGACTATACTTACCAGCTTACCACTTCCAAGTACCAGGATTTACTATAATAATGATTGAAATTACGAATTTTGGATAGTAATCTTACGAATTTTGGATTACGAATTTTGGATAGTAATCCTTTTTTTTGTATAATTTTGATAGTTATAATAATTTTTCTTGTATATTATTTAATTATTATTAAAAGTCACGTTTATTTACAATTGTTCAAATTCATTGTAATTTTGAAGGTCACTTTGTTCAAATTAACCAATTTGGGTTTGAGACTTGACCTAAAATTACAATTATATATATTTTTAGTAGACCAAACAATAATAACCAAAGTAAATGGGTAACTGCATTGTTTACTATACATAATAATTGTGTATTTTCTTACAAATATTTTGATTTAACTAAAAGATTTAAAAGTTATTTTGTATTAATAATTTATTAAAATATTATGCACCCTTTTTTATTACAAATTTGGATAAAAATAATTCCAATTTATGTTGTCATATTTTTGTAAATATTATACCAAGTTTTTTTTAACCATTTGTGATTATATGTAATATTTACAAGAAATAAATAATTATATTTTATTTAAAATTGTTATTAAATTTATTTTCAATATTTTAATAATTTTTAGTATATCCACAATTTAAAAACTCGTTTAGTGAAATTTTTTACATAATTTAATTTAAAAAATCATCACCCACGTCTCCGAAATCAACATTATTTTCGGACATTTTTTCAACTACTGAATTGTTATTATTTACTAAATATAATTATACTTTCTTGTCAGCATGCGCTTTGTAAATAATGTTGTTAACCTTAACAAACACTACGAAATTGTTTGTGAGCATAAAATTTTAATATACAAAAAATTTAAATCTGATATTCATAAAAACTCAATTTTTAATTTATCAGAGATATCTTCCTTGACTCTTGCTCTTGCTTGAGTAAGTTTTACTATACTACAAATACGGTCAACATATTCAGCAATAGAGAAATTTGAGTTAAATCAAAATTAATAATTTTCTTTTAAATTATAAATTTTAGAGTTATAGAGATGTTCGGTTAATTAAATGATTATTTTAAAAGCAAAATATTTAAGAGAAAATATTTAAAAAAGAATTATGAATATTTGGTTATTATATTTAAAAAAAAAAACAAATTTAAATTATTAAAATATAAATCAATCAATCTCTTTTTTGAAATAAAATACTATACATACATCAGAAAATTTTAAAATCTGACAAAATAGTTTACTTTTTTATTTATCCTCAAGCAAAGAAATTCGTTACAAAAAAGACTTCTCGGTTTCAATAAATTTGACAGACTTGAAGCAGACCGGAAGCAGAAACATTAACTTACTATACTCCGTCAAAAATTAACATTATTTAATGCGTTTTTTTTTCTAAATTAATAATAATTCCGAAATAGTGAAATTTGAATTTTGTTGATTGGTAAATTATTAAAACACAGAAGAAATATAATTAAAATGATTGAGTTTATATTATAATATGACAGAATTAATTAATTTTTTTCACAGATTACATATATGTCCAACAAACTTACAGTACTTTATCGTATATAATTTAATTTTATGTTGACCACAAATCTAAAAGTTTTATCATCAAATATTCCCATTTTGTCCCTAAAAAAAATGGTTAACATAAAAATGAAATCAATATGGTAACATTAAAAATTATTTTTATTACTTTTTTTATATGATTTTTCGGAAAATCGCAATTTTCATAACTTTTTACAATATAAAAATTCATGGAAAAAGGTTTTTCTTTCAGATTTTTCTTTCTGCCTTAAAATTTTAGTCAAATTCTTTTATTTTATTTGTCATTTATCGCATAATTTTTATGTTTTTGTGCTTTTTAACCAACAGAAGAAAAATATATATATAAAATATATATATTACTTTTATTATTATGTATAGAATATTTTTACCCATTTACGAAAAGCACAACACAAATGTTAAGGACCTTTTAAAGTTTTATTTTTATTACGCATATTATACGTGATTTTTTGTTAAATTTTTTTAATGATAGTAAGTAGAAACAGAAAAGAATATTTAAAAAAAAAAAAAATGATCATTTATATTTTATTATAATTCTATGATCAATCGATTCAGCAGGATATGAAAATGTTAATTTGATAAATATTGCAAATATAATCATAATTACAGTAGGAACCGAAATTTGATAATTATTAATTTTGTATGATTTAAAGTTGATTTGTGAAGGGTCAATTGAAAAAATCCAAATATGTAATTGTATTTAAGTATATTTAGAAACATTGTATCAGAATAATGAATGTAAAAAGTAAAATTAATAATAAGTTGTAATCGATAGGATATAATTATTCAATTTTATGATTTATTTTAAATAGGTTGAATTGATGCGCCTGAGGGTATGCTATTTTGGTAAAGCTCACATAGAGTCAAAATTATACATCAAATCCTTTTCAGCATTACTGTGGGAAGCAAATTTATAATAAATAATGTTGTAACATATAGTAAATTTTACAAATTATTTTAGATTTAAGCTATTTAATAACATATTTATAAATTTAATTTTCTTTCAGTTTCCAAAAAAATTATGAATGAAATTAATTTTAATCTAAGTTATTATATAATTTACTAAAGTGATAAAATTAATTGAATATTAAATTTAATTACAAAAAAAATATTGAAACTAATATACAAACTTTTTACAAAGAACTTACCAACAAATGATTTACCTCATTAATTAATTTCTGAATATTTATTTATTTACAAGAAATTTTATGTAAAAAACTATAACATCATTATAAACTGAAATAAAAATATTCCAAAATATTTCAGTATACTTTGACCATGGTCTAATAAAATATATTACTTAGAAAAGAATATCAAAACTTTTAATATTATACAAATTTGTTAAGGCCATTAATCCTAATCATTCTTAATGTAATCAATGTGATTTATTAATAGGATTATGATGATTACCATATAATGTTACAGTAAAGCAATTTTTTTTTAAAGTAAATGTAAATATTTTGGTTGTAGAGCATAGAAAATCAACTATACATATATATTGGTTTTGGATTATTGTTTTATTGATTAAATTAATAAATAAAATATAATTATATTTACAAGAATTTAATTATATATTTTATACAATAAATATATGGATAAAGAAAATTATTTGTGAAAAAAATAGAAAACTATAATATTTTTTAATAATGAATATTATACTATTTTTGCAATAATCTTAAGAGGCCTTTGCCCAAAAAGTAGGATAAGGTTTTGCGGTGGAGCAGATAACTTGAGCTGTAATTATCGGATTTTGATCTGATTTTTTGCAAATGGTTGGTAATAGACCTACCTTTTACACTAGGCAAAAAAGGCACACGCTTATCGCTTATTTGAAAAAAAGTGAGAAATTTTAAATACACAATTTGAGAAAAGTGTTATACCAAATATTATATTTTATATATGCAATAACTAAAATTGTGTGTGTGCGCTTTGTAAATTGTTATACACACCATGTATAGTATAACAAAACGAAGTATACCAGATATAATTTTACTTTTTGGGCAAAGGCCTCTTAAGTATTTTATATTTGGAAAACTTTTAATTGAAAAGATATGGATTAGAAAACTTTATCGTTATGGTTATCTCATATTTTCCATTTGCAGTCGAAATATATAAATTTTAATTAATTTTATTTGAAAAAGAATCAATCATTTTTCTTATATACAAATGTTTATTTATATAGTTATAGAGTTTTCACAAACCATCATCAGTTCAATAAATTCCTATATAAGAATCGTTTTATATTGAAAATTTATTACCAATTAGGTACAAAGAATAAGAAACCATAAAAAAATTACTATGGATAATACTATAAATATATTAGTAACACAAAGAATTTAGGTTTGATTAAGTTTAGTTCATTGAATATGAAAATAAACTATATGAATTATGTAGATTTGATTTTATTTAAATGTGAAAAAATTCAAAATTTCTGAATTACAACATAAAAAATATAAATGTAAATATTTATCTTACAAAAAACCAATTATAATGTTATAATTATCTTAATTATTTATATACCATTTCAAAAAATTAATTTTCCATTAAACTAATGAGATTTTTAAAATATCACGTCGAAGAGAAACAAAAAGAATTGCAATGAAAATATTTTTACATTTACATAAACATTATTAAAATGAATGAAAAAATATTATGAAATTTTTTCTTTAATTTTCATTTAAGAATTAAAAATAGTGCAACCATTTTTTTACCACAAAATGTGGCTTTATATTTTATGAATTTATAATAAATCGATTCAGGATATAAATTTGATAAAGATTTCTAAAATGATTACTTATTATAGAAAGAGAAATATGATAATTAATTATTCTAATATATGTATATCAGGTTTTATATTTATTTTGTTTTTAATCACTTAACATCGAATACTTCGTTGTAGTTAGCTATATCCATAAACATATTGTTCATAATTCATAATTAAATTACATAATATATAAAATTAAAATCACAAAGATTAATTATTGTTTAATTGACATGATTTAAATATAGCCTCAATATCTGCGCTTAAAAATATGCAATATAAATAAAACGGATATAAAGGAGAATTAAAACAATTTTTACCACCAAAATGAAATGTTTCTGTTTTAATGTAATTTAATGTTCAAACGTCCTTTGAAGTAATAATATTTAAAATTACTTTTCTATTGAATTTGCTATTAACCCAAATGGGTATGGCATAGTCATGTATACTACCTTGAATTTAAGGTAATTAAAATACCTACATATTGATGAAGTATACGGTTATATGGTAATGAGTATGGCCATACTCAACTCATACTTACTTTTATCATTTGAAACACAAGCCAGCACTCACCTTTTTAAATCTTTATTTCTGGTGAATAGATGATGGTACAAAATTATTTTTTTGATGTTGAAATTAGTCCTTAATTAGTCCAAAATTTATAGCATCAAAATTTTTAAAATCTATTAAAGTGGGTGTTCCACCATTTTCTTTACGTAAAAAATGAATTAGAAGACAAAAATTAAATTTTATATAAATTAATATTTCGAAACTCTGTGTTAGTAAGTAGACAAATTTCTATCGGAGCCATCATTCAACAATCAAATACAAATTGTATAAATATTATTCAAATGTCTATAATATATCGTTTCGAATTCTAAAATAGACGATAATAAAATCGAAATATCGAAAATCAAAAAAAATTTTATTGATTTTTAAATTCAGAAAAATTGAAGTAAACAGAATGCGATTATAGGTATAATAAGTTTGCATACATTCAGGTGAATGACTTTTCAATTCGAGGACGAGGATACATTTTTTTAAAAAAAAATATATTTTAACTTTCTAACTTATAATATTTGTAATATATATGTACATTTCATATATATGTATACAAAAATTTTTTTTTGCTGAAAACTCAAGTAAATATATCAACATTATAATTAGATTTTATATATTTTCTTTCCTAAGAAATATTTTCATATATGCAAAAATATTGTATTTCAAAAATCATAAAATCGAATTTTAAACATTTACGTAAATCTTGAACGTCTACCATTAGATAAAAAATCTTGACGTACGTACAGTTTGTATATATTTTAGAGTAAAAGGATCAATAAATTTTTTTTCTATCAATTTTTTTTTTTTTTTTTTGAATAAAAGTAGCTTCTAATGCTATTAAATCGATAAGATATTTAAAGTGGTTTTCTTATATGTTGCAGAATAAAATATATTTTTAAATTCCTTGTTAGAAAAAAAAAATTCATAGTAGATGAAGTTTTAGCAACTTGTATTTACATTTAAATATAACTAAAAAATTGTTAAAAATTTGAATTTGGCAAAGGAAATTTTTTATGTAAAATATATACGAAAATTTATTTAACTTCAGCAAAGCAATAAAAAATTATTTTCAAAAATTATATTGAAGAAGATTTATTGATAAAAATATGTATATATTTTCTTTATAGAAAAAAAAATTGCATGTATCTAAATTGGTTTCGTATTAAATGAGAAAATGAATGGAAAAAAAAGTTAAAAATTTTATTTAAGCTACTTATAAAAAAGTATATGAAATTTGTGTATATTGAATTATTATATGTATGTATAACATATCAAATTATATTAACTTAAATAGGTTTTTGGTCGTATAATTATAATGAATAATATAATTGGATTTGAAAAGTAATTTATGATTTTCAAATTAATTACATAAATGATATACATACTCAATTTTTCTAGCGAGGAAAAGTATATTAGTTTTAAATTATAGTTCTAAAAAATAACATAGTTGAAATTTAATTACTATATACATTTTTTTTGGTAGAATTTCCTTTATGAAATATCAAAAATTTACATGTCATAAATTTTTTTAGTATATCTAAGACAAAATATTAAAAACTAATTTTCCTTGTCATCATACATTTTTAATTTCTTTTACTATAGTCATCATTATTATTATGTGTGATGAAAGCCTCTCCTTTGGTTAGAAAATTAATAGTCATTATCATTATAATCATAAATTTGAAAAAAAAATGATAAGAATATTGACCAAACAACACCCAAATAAATACTATTAAGAATTTTTTTTTTAAGTCATTTAGTAATGATGATGACTTTTCTTATTTTCCACGAGAAAGATGAGTTTACAATTATTATCGTCCAATAAATTTTAGCAAAAATTCAAATGAAAATATTTTCAAAATGTTTTACTTCACATGGTTAGAAGAAAGTATTTAAATTACTAATTAATACTTATATCTTATATATTAATCTTTTGTAAATTTTCAGTATATTTAAAATTATAAAAATAATTAAACATTTTTATGTTAAATTTTTCGTAAAATCATATTTTTATTATACAAAATTGTTACTGTATAAAATTATTTAAAAAATTTACAAAATATTTTCTTGCATAGTGTATAATATACACTAATTTATTCATCATCTAAAAATAAAATAAAAAAATCTGTAGTGGATGATGTATATTCTATATATCCACTTCAGAAATTGTAAAAGTATTGTACCCAAAAAAAAAAAAAACAATGTCATTTTTATTTTTGTTATATCCAGATGGTCAATTGTCGGTTTTTACATTTTTGTATAATTTTTAAGAGCTTCTATACAATATTTTTTTGGCATCAAATTTTCTACTAAACATTTTATAAACAACATGGAATATTTTAATACATAATTGAAATATTAATATACCAGGAAATATTACAGAAGTGTAAACAGAATAATATACATATGTACATAGCAGAACATTTATTCTGGTATGAAGTTATTGTAAATAATTTTAGATTATCAAAAACTTTTATAGTTAGTTTATTTAGGCAAATTTAAGGTGGTAATATTTATTTTAATATTTAAAATTGATTTTAAAATTTATGTCATTATGGAAAATTCTATCGAATATTTTGATTATAAAAACTTTCAGTATATTAGTTATAAAAATTTGTTTATCAAAAAGTTTTCTATATTTTATTATGTGTATAGTTTGTTTGAGTTTGTTTGCAGAAAAATATTATATTTTCAGCATAGTTTTAACTTGATAAATTCATGATAACTAAAATAAGTAATAAAAAAAAATTTTTTTTTTTTTTTTAAATATTTTCCAAACTTAAAAAAAAAAATCATAGAAAAATGATCTGAAAAACTATATATAAGAAAACTTGCATAGGAAATGAGTAAAAACTTTTAATTTAAAAGTTTTAAAAACTGATATTGTATACTTTTCAAGTCAAATAAACTTAACTCCTGGTGACATAATTTAAAATTTTACAAATTTTATTCAAATTTTTTTTTGATTATTTCTTTTGCATTTAATAGATAAATGTACTTTGTTTTATGCATACACCATGATAAAGGATATTATAAAATTTTCCTTTTATACATAAATCTATTATCCTCTCTTTTTAGGTAAACCAAAATAAACATTTAATTATTCTATACTATACTATAGAAACTTTGTATATATATACATTTATGTACATAGAAAAAGAAGCCATATATAAATTTCAAAATAACATGATGTTTATCGTTTCTGAAACACAAGAGGAAAGTATTATTTTTTAAAGTAGTGGCAAATTTATTGCAATTGTTTTTAATTTTATTTATTATGTATTAGCGGCAGTGGCTATTCTTAACAACAGTAGATTAGTTTCACTTTCAAATAGTATACACAATTTTTTAGAGACACATATACAATACGGATTGTATTTTCTATATTTTGAAAAAGGATTTTCATTTTATCATATGTTACACGTAAAAAAGTTTATTGTAAGGTTTCTCATTTAATTTTTTGTAAATCTTTTTGTTTATGTTTTGGCTATTTGATGTTCAAATTGCTTTGGATTAAATTTCAAGTGGTATATGTAATGTGATCCTACATATAATATTGAAAAAAGTGTTGAAATAATTTACAATATTTTAAATATTTATTATAAAGGATAAAAAAACATTACAATTTACATTAGTTTTTTCTAGTTTTATATTATTAGATTAGATTTAGATTAGATTATAGAGTGGGTGGTTCAACACATGTACCCTATCACCGCGACCTATAAGGTCTAATGTGATATCCCCTGTATGTTAAAGACCCGACTCGAGGCCTGAACATGCGTAGAAGTGTAGCATATCTTTGAGTGGGGTCTCGGCCAGTTCCCACGGGTTGTAGAAACCGCTACCCATGTGGTGGAGTCTGGACCTCGCCAACCCCTCGTATTCGCATAGGACGTGTTCTGGCGTCTCATCCTAATTTTCACAGAATCTGCATGTGCTGATGGTTGAGTTTCCCATTCTGTACATATGTTTTCTGAGGTTACAATGCCCAGTTAGTAACCCTGTGATTGTTCGTACCTTAACTCTGTTCATCTCTAGTAGTTCACTTGTCCCTCTTTACAGTATGAGTTGGTACGAATAGTTTGGTGTGTCTGCAACTGTCACTGGAGTTCCAGTATGTAGATTTTTTGGTATTTACCCATTCCTTTATAGCCATTTTTGCAGTTGATAACGGAATACCGCAGTGTTTTATATTATAGTTTCTGTTAATCTTCTATAAGAAATCTTCAATTCAAATGCAATCTTACACAAATAATGATTTTTTTTAGCAAACTAAAAATAACGATAGGATCAAGAATTTTAGATTTTTTTTTATATATAAAATATATTATTTAAAATTAATAAAAATTCTATTAAATTCTATCAATTTAAAATTTTTTTGAAATATCTGCACAATTGAAGATTAATTAGTTCTCCATATTGTCTATAATCAACTTTTTGAAAACTAAAATACTTAAATTGCTTGTTATTATTTGCAAAAAGTTTTAACTTTTCATTTAACTTTTAAAAGTTTTATATTTCTTGATTGAAATATTTATAAGTATGTATTTATTTTTTTTGAGATAGAAAAAATCATTTTCTTTAATTTTTTTTAAAATATCCTGGCACACAAACTTAAATTTACACTTCAATAATCTTATCTTATTGAAGACCCTATAAAGCAGTAGAATTTTTGTAAAACTTTTTATTGCAGTCCGGGAAATTTTGATTTTATTATTGAAAATTTTTCAAATTTTTTTTTATTTTTGAATATTTATATTGAAAAGTTATTTAATTTTATATGGAAAATATTTTGTGTCCATATTTGCAAAAAAATTCTTGAAAGTTTCATTTAAAAAAGTGACAAATAAAAACAAAAATTGGTATTTAAAATACGAATTCATTTTGAAAAAGTATAATATAATTCTTTTAACTGTTCAATATTGATTTTTAGCATAAAGAAAGTTCGTGTGAAAAATGAAGGCATCAGTTTAGAATTATTTTACGGAAATTTTAAAGCTAAAAGGACAGTTTTTTGACTTTGTATGCTTTATCAATGAACTGAAATGACTTAAAAGGAAAAATATATTTAAATAAAAATTGTAATAATTATAATAAATTTTGTTTTTTTGTAAATATTTTCAATTTAAAGTTAGGTCTTCAAATAAATTAAAAATATAATTTTTAACATAAAAACATAAAAATGAAGCTTATATCTTTTTAAAGAAAAGATTAAAATGTATGTGTCTGTTGTGCAATTTTTAGTAAGGTTTCAGTATTGTTTACCATTATAAAAAGCGAACACAATTTTTTTTTGTATATAAATATTGTGTAAAAGGATTATAAATTGAAAAAGGACTTAAAATTATTTTCATATTGGCATTTATTAAAATTATATTTACAAAACAAACTGTGTAAAAAATGAATTTTAAATAAAATTAACTCCAAAATATTATTAAATATTATTTGTAATTCTCACAGTAGAAATATTATAGTAGAAATATTCACAATTATGTTTATTTTACGGATGTGAATCTTTACACCAATTCTTTAATATCATTTTCTTTAATTCTTGTTTCAAACTATCAAAAATTTCCAATAGTCAGGAAAAAAGAATCAAGATTCAATTAGCAACAATATGTTATCCAAAAACTTAACAATAATTTAAATTTAATAAAATAAATATAATTAAAAAAAATATCGCTATCAATTATAAGAAAAATAATTTAAAAATCAGTACAAAGTAAATTGGAATTGAATTTTGTTATCAGAATTGTGAAAAATTCCTGTTAAATATTTCATTTTTTCTGATTGTTTAATCATCAATTCAAATAATGAGAGTATAAAAGCTGAGCTATGAAACATATCAATCAACAATTACAATTGAACAGCCAGTTTGCAAAGTACAATTAAGAGCAAATTTTTCCAATAATACAAAAAATGGCAAAGTGTTTAGTAAGAATTTTGTAAATAATTTAAATTTCGATTTTATTTAAGAATATTTTATTTCATTCAGATTTTGTTATTTCTCCTGGTTGCAGTCACATTTGTGGTAGCTGGAGATGGCAACGGTGGTACTGGAGGCAATAGCGGGTTGATTGGTAGTGGCGGTGATGGTGGCAATGGTGGGCCTATACACAAAAGAAGTGCTGAAGGACCTAGTGGTCATAACTACTGTTTTCCTTTTTGTAGTTATCCTCCGGGTACCAGATGAATTTAATTTGTTAATTGAAATTGAAAGAGAATTAATAAAATAAACCATAATTAATTTAAATTAAAAATTCAAAAATATTTAATTTCTTTATTCGATTTAATACTTTTTAAAAATATTTTTAACAGGAAAAAATTGTATTTCACTCATCTTTCTTTCCATTTAATTAAAAATTAATGTGTTTATATATTTACAATTAAATATTGTCGCAATTTCGAAAGTTAATTTCTGATATTATCCTAGTCGTTACTATTATACTATTTAGAAAAAGTATTTGTATTTGATAATTTTCATTGTCTATTTTGTGCAGATTGAAGATTTTATGTCAGAATTAGGACTTACTACTCTTGTTTGGCCAGGTTAATAGCCCTTATTTAAACCCTGCTGGGCTCTATTCAAGGCCATTGCTAACATTAATTAGAGAGAACAAAACCTGTCGACATTAATTAGAGAGTACAACAACTGTCGAAATGTACAATTGGGAATATATTTTGTAGAATAGTAAAATAATATACTAAAGTTATTTATTTGATATACATTTTTGACTATCATTGCCAAGACTTAAAAGAGATTTTATTTCGGTCGCGCTATATACACAATATGCACTATGATTGAATTTATAACTTATTGTAATTTTTGGAATCCATAATGATAATTATATGTATAACTCTTTCCAACAGTTACTAAGATGCAGTTAACAAGCGTTTAATATTTATTAAATTTTTTTTTTCGATACTTAAAATTAAATTTGATATGCTCCTGGTTCGCTGGGTTGTCCAGCGTAATAACCGGGTTAGTCTTCCAATAAAACCACCTACTCCACCAGCACCTCTAGCTCTACCTAATCCACCGTTTGCATACATTTATTTAAATTAAATATTTCATAGAACCAATTTTTCTCGGTGAAAACTAATTCATATAATTCTGTTTTGTTTAAAATGATCTTCAAACTTTGCCAATGATTATGAAATTAACAAAAACTATCCTAAAATTTATGAAAATTAATTTAAAATTATATTAAGTAAATTGAACTATTGCAAGTACTTAAAGGAAATTTCTTTGATTTACTGAGATTTGTTCGAAAAGACTAACGCAAATATGTAACCTAAATATGGATATGCCTCAAAGATATAAATTCAAAATTCCATCTGAGTTTGATAACAGTTAAATAGGATATCATTTAGGAAGAATTTAAATTACACTTACATTATATTTATAATTAATTATATTATATTAGTAGGAATTATATTATATGGAGATTCATTTATTCTCAGCATTAAAGCATTATCCATCTCTTCGCGGAGAATTCATTGATAAATATTGGGGTATGTATATTGTAAGTTATGTAAAAATGGACTCACAAAATGTTAATAAATTAATGTCAGGGATACTTGTCGATTGTAGAAGTTCAGATACATGATATTAAAAAAAAAATAAGTTACATGACTGATTCAAATTATTCCAAAAAACTAAGAATGTTCATACATAACCAATACTTATAATAATTAATATTTAAATATTCAATTCTGCTATTCAATTCTGCAGATATTCAATTCTGCAAAAATATTCTGAACAACAATTATAAGCAAAATAACTTGTCTTGGTTTAGCAATTTTCTTTATTTAGATTTTGTCAAATTTATTGATTCATAAAACATAACTTTTATATATAAAATTAAATTATAACTTTCGGGTAGCATATCATATGTTTATATTTTATGATGTCATTTTTACGTCACCATCTCCACCATGGCCACCATTTCCACTTTTACCACCGAAATGGCTTTCATTTGGTGGATAATTTGAACCTGGCTTTCCAGGAGAACCTAACGCACCAATTAAACCACCTTTACCACCAACTCCGCCACACCTACCACCACCTACACCATCACCACCGCGGCCACCAATCCCGCCATCAATTCCTTTGCAACCATCACCACCATTTCCGCCATCACCACCATGACCTAAATTACCATTTCCACCATTTCCAACTTTACAATCTGAATCGCCATTTCCGCCATTTCAACCATTACCACCGTTTCCTCCATGACCTCCATTGCCGTCAACTCCTCCATTTCCGCCATTGCCACCATTTCCACCATTACCAAAAAGTCCAAACCAAGGATCCAGCTGCAACTGCAACTAAACTAGTTGCCACAAATAAAACAAACAACATCTACAAAAAAATATAATTTTGATATTCAAATTTATGGTATAGTTTCTTTTAAAACTTACTAAAACTTTAGACATTTTTTCTATTAGGATTTGTTTATAAGTGATAATGATATTTTTTACTGATAGACATACTTTTATAAACAATTTCGGGGTAACATCCCTGATAAAATTATTCTCTTCTTGTTATAATCATAATGTGACCTTTATATACATTTAAAATAATTTAATAAAAATATTTTTTATGAAATGAGATTATATTAAGATGAGATTCCTTGCTAAATAGATATAAAATATCTTGGAATATATTTTTCATCCTAAAGCTATGTACATACAGAAAGTGAAAAGGTCGTGAAAAAATTATTTAAAATTTGTACATTTAAACCTAGTGAAAATTTTGACTGGAATTTGAAATTGACAAAATAAAATAGAAAAGCCAAATTTAAGTCAAATTTATTCATATTCGTCTAGCAACATAATCGTTTTCAATCATATTGAAATTGATAATTCAGTATAATTCATAAAATTTAATATATTTGAAAATAAAAACGTCAAAAATTTATTTTTTAAAAATTTTCACGTTCAATTAAATTTACAGGGGGCCTATTCTTGAATTTCATTCGAAAAGTTACACCGGTGGAAAGTTCCGCCTAAAATTCCGAACACCTTCAGAAATCTTGAAACCAGGCGGAACTTTATTTCACCTCACCTAAAATTTTATCCACCTTCCGAACAAGGTGAAGTTTTAATGTCATATTTCTAATGTTTGACAGCAATTTA
This sequence comes from Empis stercorea, assembly GCA_949752835.1. NCBI lineage: Eukaryota > Metazoa > Arthropoda > Insecta > Diptera > Empididae > Empis > Empis stercorea. Next base: position 5,686,132 of record OX457089.1, read on the forward strand.
ATAAAAAACATGAACAAAACAAAAAAATCTTGTTTCTGTTTTAATTTATTAAAATAAATTAAGCTTAATTTTTATATAAAATTATACAAAAAATAATAAACGTGTATCTTTTTGATTTACAAAATATAAAATTGAACAATAAATTAATTAGTGTGGATTTTTCTGTCATATAAATTAACAATCGTGTTTTAATATAAAATATTGTAATAAGTTAACCAATTATGGCTGGTTTAGATGAATTAGGTAATGTATTAATTCGTCGATCAAAATCTGCAAAAGAATGTTAGTTGCAAATGTGTGTTGTAAGCAATGTAAAATGCAATTACACACCACGTCAACAGAGCTTTCTGGTACACCTTCATGACCAGAGATACAAGTTTCTCCAATAAAATCTCTCACGCGTTCTTCATACGTTCTTCATAGACCTCCATCTGTTCCACTAACATGTTTTTTTACTGTGGAGGCTTTATTCCTCACCTCATTTTTTATATCATGCCAACACTATATAAAAATAAATAAAATCGTGTTTATAAAAAAAGTATACTTTATTTAATAAAAAAAATATATAGTCAGTACATACTTTTCTCTAATTTTTGAAATCCTTCTGGTATCCAGGTATAGCATTAAATGTTATAGAACCTTTCTCCCATAATTTCGCAGCATCTTTATATGTGAAAATGCTATCAAATTTACCACTTCTCAATTTAGGATGTTGCTCTAAAAAATATAAAAGTACATCCTTTTGAGCTTTGGAAATATTTCCACTTCTTTTCCTTATAATTGCACTCATAAAGAACTATTTTATAATGAATTATATATACACAAAATGTTTTTTTTTTAATTTACTTAAATTTGTTGATAATATAAACAAAAAAATTAAATTTGACAGATTTATAAAATGTTTTTAACCATACGGAACTTTTTCTCATGGTTTTACCCATTCGGAACTTTCCGCACTGCTTTTGTTCGGAAAGTTCCGCAAACGAATCTCAAGAATGCGACATTTCAGACTTCCGAACGAAATTACTAACTTTGACAGTATTTCCGCGAGGAAAAGTTTCCCCTGGTTTCAAGAATAGGCCCCCAGATCATTAATATAGTTGTGAAAAATCTAATTATTTTAAGGTTCATGCCTCTGATAAATAATTTTCATTTCACGTCGAGTATGTACTACTTTTTGAAAAAAATTTCAAAAAAATTTCCCGACTTTTTCACAACCTGAAAATTTATATGGAAAATCATCCTTTCACTTTCTGTCTGTACATAGCTTAAATTAAAAATTTTAAAATTAAATGCGATAATATTGAAATTCGTTGAAAAATTGATATAAAATATACTTTGGAGCCAATTAAATATAAAAATATAATAAAAACTTAAACTTCAACAACCTATAGATTAAAGTTCTTAGTTATAATTAAATTCGGAAATTATTTTTTAAAACAAGTACAAAGTAAATTGGAATTGAATCTTGTTATCAGAATTATATAAAATTCCTGTTAAATACATATATGTAATTTTTTCTAATTTTTTTTTATCCCCACTTAAAATAATTAGACTATAAAGGCTGAGCTATGAAATATATCAATCATCAATTGCAATTCAAAAGCCAGTTTGCAAAGAAGTACAATTAGAAGCTAATTTTTCCAATAATTCTTAAAATGGCTAAGTGTTTAGTAAGAGTTTTTTAAATAATTTTAATTTCGATTTTATTTACTAATATTTTATTCCATTCAGATTTTGTTATGTCTCTTGGTTGCAGTCACTTTCGTGGTAGCTGGTGACGGAAACGGTGGCAATGGTGGAACTGCACATAAAAGAAATGCTGAACAACACACTGGTGCCAGAATAGATACTATAGGTCGTGATGGCTATGGTGGGACTTTGCATAAAAGAAGTGCTGAAGATGAAAACAATGGTCCCGGTGGTGTTAAGGTTGATGTTAATTGGGGTAGGAAGTAAGAGAAAGATAATTTGTTAATTGAAATTGAAAGAGAATTAATAAAATAAAACGACAATTTTAATGATAAGTGCAAAAATAGTTCATTTCTTTATTCTATCTATACCTTTTCAACTTCACAATTTAAAAGTGAGAATAAAAAATTTAAAATTGAGACTTAGAAACTTTAATGCTGGGGTATTAAAACCAGAAGTCGTTCTTTTCGTAATGCTTAAAACATGTATGTACCAGACATAAATTGTAATGGTAATTGATATAGCTTGGTTTACGCAAAGCAATAAGAATTGTTTGCCCTAAGTGCCCTAATATTATTTATTTTTATTTAAAATATTATTAATTATTCTTTTTAATTCTCACACCAAAATTTAGTAGAAATATTCACAATTATTTTTCTTTTCATTAGAATTTGAGTGTTATAATTTTTTAACCATATTCTTTAATATCCTTTTCTTTAATTCTTGTTTCAAACTAACAAAAATTTCCAATATTATGGAAAATATAATCAGGATTATAATTATCAATACACAAATAATTATCAATAATTTTGAATTTAATAAAATAAATATAATTAATAAAAAATCACTATCAATTATAAGAAAAATAATTTAAAAATCAGTATACAAAGTAAGTTGGAATCGAATCTTGTTATCAGAATTGTGAAAAATTCCTGTTAAATATTTAATTTTTTATGATTGTTTAATCCCCACTTAAAATAATCAGACTATAAAAGCGGAGCTATGAAACATATCAATCATCAATTACAATTCAAAAGCCAGTTTGCAAAGAAGTACAATTAGAAGCTAATTTTTCCAATAATTCTTAAAATGGCTAAGTGTTTAGTAAGAGTTTTTTAAATAATTTTAATTTCGATTTTATTTACTAATATTTTATTCCATTCAGATTTTATTATGTCTCTTGGTTGCAGTCACTTTCGTGGTAGCTGGAAGAGGCTATTCTGGCGGTTGTGGAAATTAATATTATCCCGGCGCTGCTGGAAAACGGAAAGGAAGTGTTGAAGGAGGTGGAAACGGTGGTAATGGCGGAAATGGTGGAAGGCACTGTTTTTTTTTTGTAATGGCGGCAATGGAGGGCATGGTGGGAGTGGAACAGGCAGAAACGGTGATAGTGGTAGTTATGGTTTTAATAGTGCTAATGGAGCGCGTGGAGGGCTTACTGCAAGTATATAATAAAAGAAGTGTTGAAGGAAAAGGAGACGGTGGTACTGGTGGAAATGGCGGTTTGAGTGGTAGTGGTGGTGATGGTGGCAATGGTGGAACGACACACAAACGAAATGTTTATTTGAGATCTGGAGAAGGAGGTTGTACCTCTGGTGGTAGTGGCTATCCTGATAGAAGGAAACTTGGTTATTGAAATTAAAAGATTTTATTGATTAATAAAAATTAATAAAATAAACTATAATTTGAATTATAAATGCAAATAAAGTTAATTTCTTTATTTTATTTAGTACTTTTTAAAAATATTTTCAACAGCAAAAATTGTATTTCACTCATCTTTCTTTCCATTTAATTCAAAATAAATGTGTTTATATATTTACAATTAAATATTTTACTATGTATTTAAAAATACTATGTATTAATAAAAATTATTTGTATTTGATATTCATCTATTATACAGATTAAAGATTTTATGTCATAATTAGGACTTACTACTCTTTTTTGACCAGGTAATAGCCCTGATTTAAACTCCATTTAAAATTGCTGGGCTCTATTAAAGGCCAGCATTTCAAATAAGAACCCAAAAACAAGTCAAAAATTCAAGGAAACCATTTTAACTGCTTGGCAAGAAGACATAACAATTAATTACTGCAGAAATGTTATAAATTATATGACAATGAGAATAGAAGCAGTTATCTAGGCTACACTAAATATTAGAATTATGTTATTTATTTATTTACAAAGTTCAATGAATATATTAGTATTGTGAATTCTTAAAAAAAAATATTAATTGTTCAATCTAAAAAAAACATTATTATTAAAATTAATTTTGAATAAAATTTTACATTATTTACATATTTTACATTAATTTATATATTTTATAAATGAATGTGTCACTTGTCAATATATCAAATACATATATCAGTTGTCATTGAAATAAAATAATTTTTCATATTTTTCCTAATTTCAGATATTATAATTATATAAATACATTTTCGTAAATGGAAATATCATGCTTCATAATAATTTTAATATAATATGATAATGGACTTAAATTGAATTTATGATACTTCTATATATTGTCTAAACATTATTAATAATTATGATTGAAATATTATATTTATATATATTTTTCTTATTTTATGATAGTTATTTTCCATTAAATATTTTAATTATTTAAATGGATTTTATCACTAAACTCAACATTTCTTTTTCAAATTATTTTAACTGAAAATTAAAAATATAGTTTAATGGATTCGTTGCATGTTTTAATATATTACTTTCAAAATTAAAATTTATAAGATTAAATTTTGATATTTATTTTTCATAACTTATATTTTATATTTGTGGCAAAATATAATTTTGTGATATTTCAAAACTTTTGTTCAACTACAGAATTATTCATTTCGCTATGCAATTAGTTTTATAATGTAAATTTATTGTATATTTAGAATATTAAATTTTAAAAAGCAAAATCCAGTCTAATTTTAGCTACTAAGTAATATTTAATATTGTTTAAATATTCTAAATTCAATTAATTTTAATCACATAATAATATTTTTCATTTTTAAAAAATACTCAATTATTTACCATATTTTTTTGTTATAATTTTCAGTAATTATTTTCGCTATCAATTAATTATAATATTCTTTTCTACAAATTCTACAAATTAATTAATAAGTAAAAATATAACTAGTTATTATCTAATTTAATTTTATTAAATTATATTTTATTTATAATTGTTTAATGATTTTTAACAAAATCTTACTAATTTTTTTTTTAAAGTGAAATAATATTCGTTTTAAATAAATTTGTGTGTTAACTTCAATATTTCTAATTTATAAAAGTCTTATAATATATAATTTATTATACATTAATAATATAAAAAAATTGCCACACGTTAATAAATTAACATCAGAGAAACTTGCAGACTAAGCTAAGGTAGGAAATTACTTAATGAAGTTCAGAGTTATGATATTGAAAAAAACTTAACATACATGAGTGATTCAAATTATACTGTTGATGCATAACCAATACTTATAATAATTAATATTTAAATTTCAGATATGTATTCGAATTCTGCAAAAATATTCTCAACAATAATTATAACCGTAATAACTTGTCCTGGTTTAGTAATTTTGTTTATTTAGATTTTGTTAAATTTCTTTATTAGTAAAACATAACTTTTATATACAAAATAAAATTATAACTTTCGGGTAGCATATCATATATTTATATTTTATAATGTCATTTTTGCATAACCATTTACACAATGGCCACCATTACCTTTCCACTTTTACCGCATAAATAGCTTGCATTTGGTGGATAATTTGATGTACCCGATTTTCTAACGTGTACCACCTTTACCACAAACTCCGACACAGACTTTAGACATTTTTTATGTTAGACTTCTGCCTAAACTTCTGCTTACAACATTAAATAGTAAATCATATTTTTTTACTGAAAGACTATTTCCATCCCTCATAAAATTATATTCTTCTTATTATAATCACATCCACATGTGACCCTTATATACATTTAAAATAATTTAATAAAAATATTTTTTATGAAATGAGATTATATTAAGATGAGATTCCTTGGTAAACAGATATAAAATATCTTGGAGTATAATTTTCATCCTAAATTAAAATTTATTATTCATATTAACAGAGTTTAATTAAATGCGATAATATTGAAATTCCTTGGAAAACTGATATAAAAAATACTTTGGCCAACATTTAAATTCAAAGTAACAATTTTGTTTTCAGTAACAGCAGATAATTAAATCCATAAATAATTATAATAAAGTATAAACTATAAAAATATAATTAAAACTTTAAGTTTAATAACTTAAGTCTTAAGTTTTCAGTTGTAATTAAATTTGAAGATTCTTTTTTCCATTATTATTGCTCAACGACTGGAATTTAACTAAACTATTTGGTAAATACCAAGTTCTAGATTGTTTATTAATTATAAATTATTGAAAAAGTGCATTTTTTAATATACTTACTTTAATTTAAAAAAATATAATTATAAACTTTAGCTCCAAAACATTTTTATTAACTATTTTTAATTGTCAGCACAAATACTGTAGAAATACATATTCACAATTATTTTCAATTTCCATTAGGATGTGAGTCTGAGCCTTTTTTAACCATATCCTCCTTTAATATCCAAATAAAAATATCAGTAATAACTTATCCTACAACTTATCAAATATTATTATAGAGAAAACTCTATTATTTTTAACTGACTTAATAAAAATAATTAATAAAATATCACTATCAGTTATAAGAAAAATGATTTAAAAATCAGTACAAAGTAAATTGGTTTCTTGTTATCAGAATTGTGAAAAATTCCTTTTAAATATTTAAATTTTACTGATTGTTTAATCCCCACTTAAGATAATCTCAGACTATAAAAGCTGAACTATGAAACATATCAACCACCAATTGCAATTCAGCAGCTAATTTGCAAACTACAATAAAAGCTAATTTTTCCAACAATACAAAAAATGGCAAATTGTCTAGTAAGAATTTTGTAAATAATTTAAATTTAATTTTTATTTATTAATATTTTGTTATGTTTAGATTTTATTATGTGTCCTGTTAGCAGTCGCCTTTGTGGTAGCTGGAAACGGTGGAAATGGTGGTAATGGTGGTCATGGTGGAAGTGGCTGTTTCTTTTGTAATGGTGGTGATGGGGGTAACGGTGGTGATGGTTTAAATGGGGCTGATGGTGGTAATGGCGGTAATGGTGCTAACGGTTATGGTTTTAATGGGGCTAATGGTGGTAATAGTGGTAATGGATGGCTATTTAAGTTGGTGATAGCAGTAATGGTGGCAATGGTGGGAAGTACCCGGAAGTTAATTTTTTAATTTAAATTAAAAAAGAATTAATAAAATAAATGATAATTTTAAATGATAAATGCAAAAATAGTTCATTTCTTTATTCTATCTATACCTTTTCAACTTCAAATTGTGACTAAACTGAGAATAAAAAATTTCAAATTGAGACTTAAAAACTTTAATGCTGAGGTATTAAAACCAGAACTCGTTCTCTTCGTAATGCTTAAAACATGTAGGTATCAGACATAAATTGTAAGGGTAATTGATAATGCTCATTGTCATGCCACCATTGAGGAGGTAATTAATGAAGATGAATTTCTTAATAGTCGACTACTAAGACTTGGTCCATATAGTCCAATGCTTTATGCAATTAAATCAGTTTGGTAAAACCTAAAAGCTGGTGCCAAAAGTGATTAAATAAATTAAAATGCCACGATCTTAATTGCTGAAAACAGATAAATTTTGACTCAAACCAAATTTTGTCTGCAACAACTAGAAAATATAATTCCAGAAAACAACGAAAATTAGTGTTCCTAATTGTATCTCGCAAATCGCTCATATTTATACCAGACGCAACACAACAGAAAAAAAATTATATTTCACTAATTTTTCTTACTACTTAATTTTCATTCAAATAATAAAATTACAAAAAATATAATTACGATTTTACTTCAGCGCGTGCACCGTCGTTTATCTAACACCCTTAATATTATCGAATTATGGGAAAAGTTTTAATGGATAAATAATTGAAATGCATGGATAAATAATTCAAGTGATGTACAGAATATTTTGTGAATTTTATTAGAAATCCTCTTGCATATGTTTCACATTTTTATGTATTTGTCTTTTTTCGATCTTTTGGGTCTCTATTTGCAAGCTTTACAAATTGAAATTTGTTGATAATTAAAAACTTTTTCCAATCCAACATCAACGAAATCTGCACCTTCCCAAAAATCCCCAATATTTCCCACCATTTCTTCCATACCAATTTTAGTTTTTGAAAAATATTACTTTTGATAAAATTATTCTCTTCTTGTTATAATCATATCCATATTTTACCTTCATATACATTTAAAATAATTTTAAAAATAATTTTTATGAAATGAGATTATATTGAGATTCCTTGGAAAACTGATATAGAAAATACTTTGGAGCCAACATTTAAGTTCAAAGTAAAAATTTTGTTTTTAGTAACAAGCAGATAATTAAATCCATAAATAATTATAATAAAATAGTATAAAAATATAAACTTTAAGTTTAACAATGTTCTATTTTATGTTCTAATTAAATTTTTAAAAGCAAAGTAGAATTATTAATCGTTATCCTTTAGTATAAGCAACTTTTTCAAATGATTTTTGTTGTATTCTGTTTTAGTAACATTCTGATTAATTAGCATAATTGTATTTGTATATTTAAGTAATATTTAATGTTGTTTAAATATTCTAAATTTAATTAATTTACTAAATTAAAAATACTCAATCATTTCCATATTTTTTTGTTATAATTTTCAGTAATTATTTTGGCTTTCAATAAATTATTAATATTCTTTTCTACAAATTCTACAAATTAACTAATAAGTAAAAATATAACTAGTTATTATCTAATTTAATTTTATTAAATTATATTTTATTTATATAATTGTTTAATGATTTTTAACAAAATCTTACTAATATTATTTTTAAAGTAAAATAATATTCGTTTTAAATAAATAATTTATTATATTTTAATAAAATATAAAAAAAAATTGCCACACTTTTTCATAAATTATATATAAAAGTTCAAGTTAATTCCAATTTTACCTGTTAGTAAAGTTTCTGTTTTTTTCCCATTTTTTATTTATTTATATATAATCTGAAAAACGTGGCAATTTCAATTTAGCAATAAATATAATATATAATGAAATCGATAATATAAATATATAATGATATAAGAAAATGTCACTAAGAATGAAATTTTCTCTACACTGGATTGTTCCGAAAAAAGAAAAAAATAATAAAAAAAAAATGGTTAAATTATCTTTTTACATTTTAAAAGATTGAAAAAAAAAAAATGTTGACACATAAAGTAGAAGTAAATTTTAAATAAATTTTAAGTGTGCCAGCAAAGAATATTTTTTATTTCCATTTCAATTATCAATTTAATTCAAACCGACATTTTTTCCATGAAATTTTTTTGTTATAAAACAATTAGTTTCAATTTTATTTCGAAAAATTTTCTATACTTTTACACAGATTAAGGTAAATTAAATATTTAATATTATGCTTGAGTAATGTTTTGTTGTGTAAAAATATATAAAATTATTTTACCTTTGGTATATAAATTTTGTTTCTTTTTACAGAAAATTTTATAATATCAAATTGTCATTTATATATGTCAATTATTTATTTAAATAATCTGATATAACATTTTTTATCGTAACCTTTTAAATTCATTTTTTCTTTTTTATGAAATTCTGATATTTTCAAATTTGTGAAAAATTTTGTGCATTGGAATTTACAAAATTGGAATTGATCATTTTTCATAATATTTTAATTATTTATTTAAATAAAAATTGTCTCGTTTAAAAAGTGAAAAAAAAAGTGTACAAAATTTTTCATTAAATATAATAATTTAAATATCGTTTTATATCAATTATATTTCAAAAAATATATTAAGTTAAGTATATTAATTTAAATGGTACACATAATTAAATGAGTTATAGTTTACCAAATTGAAATATTTTATATATTATTTTCCACTTTATAGTGTGTGTAGATTGTAGAGTGTATTAAAATTATGTCAACCATAAAGTTAAGCAATTGTGACAAGTATAAATTGTTTAAATTTTATGTTCACTTTTGTTAAAAGTTATATATGTATATAGGTGTTAAAAAACCGTGAAAATTTTGTGTTCAAATATAAATTTTACTTTAAACATTTCCGTTTTCATATAAACGCTTCTTAAACAACTTTTGTAAAATTTTATACTGAACTCTTTATATTTTTTATACATAAATTCATCTCTCTCAAAGTTTTTTCATTTTTTTCATGAACATGTAAAATATTCTTTCTTACACGATTTGGAAAATAAAATGGAAAATATATTTTTTCATAATATGATCAAACGAAATATATAGAAAATTTTCATGTAATTTGAAACTGGAAAATTTGTATAAAAAGATTTTTCATGGTTTTTCAAGGATGAATTTTTGAATATAATAACTTTGTATTACTTAAATTGTATCCATATATGAAAAAAAGGGATAAAAGAATTCTACCGGAAATCCTTTTTCCTTTTTTTCTCATAAATTTTTATGTTTTTTATTATTTTGCTTTTATATATTTTTTTAAATTTCGTAATAATATTTGTTATCTTCAGAAAAGTTTATTTTTTGTTACAATTGAATGAAAAGGAACTGGAACTGAAAGGATATTAATATTACTAGGTAAGGAATACTTAAATTCGTTGCCACATAATATGATGATAGCAATTATAAATATTTCTTGTAGTAAAGTAAATACTAAAATTTCGTCTATTTTTAAATTCAATAAACAATGATACATTTTTTTTTAATGGATAATAACAATATTTTTAATTTTTGTGATGGGTTGTCGTAACCATTTCTAGCTGAGTAACTTTCAATTACTGAAAATTGAAATTGTTAGAAATAAAAAAATAATACATAATACTAAAATTGCTAAAATCACCAACTGTCAGAGTTAATTTATATTATTAATAATGTTAACAAACAGAAACACGAAATAAATATATTTCTAAAATATATAAAAACCCCATAATAATTGGAAGCAACTTTATGAAGTTTTATGTAGTAATATAGAGAAGATTTATTATTTTTTGCATAAAAAGGACGAAACAAATTTATTATATATATTTAACAAAAAAAAAAAAATATTTACCTTTTTACGTTTTTCTTCTAGAATTTTGTTTAATATCATTTGCTAAATTAAAATCTATGGAATATTGGGAAGAAAGAAGTAATTAATATACATATTTGATAGCTCTATACGTACTATGCTATGAATTAGTATTAGTCTCTGTAGCTCAAATCATTCCTGCTTCCTAGTTCAGGTTGTTAGAGTGAACTTAGGCTATGAATCGACCACATGTCCTTAACGATACGACTAAGTGAAATGTAATGAACTAAGTAGTTTTCCAAGAAACTAATTCTAGATAAATCGAAAGATTTCGTCATCTCAGCGAACTTGGGATAGAAAATCTCTTTGCTACTAATCTGTATGATATTTTTATTTATTTAGCTTTTAACCAATAAGAATATATGAAAAACAATTTTGAGTCAAATAGTATCTTACTAATATAGATTTTTTGGCATAGGCTCGTTAAAACATTTTTCTTATATATAGGCGCAATCTTAAGAAAAAATTATATCAATTTATATTTGTAAATTTTCAGAATATTTATTTATACGTATAATAATATTCTCGGGACGATCATATAAATAAATTTAATGGTAATTTTATTTTTTCTGTATCTTTGAATTTAATGTCTGGGTTAATTTTTTTTTTCGTATTGGTTATTTCAAGTTCATGTAAATTTATTACTGTCTTTCATAAGTCACGAGATTATTTTGCAAAATAAAACAATATATTATCACAAATAATAATAATTTAAATATACTTGTATACCATCCTATATAGAACATACAAATTTCACTACAATTTTCATCTACGAAAAAATATTTCCTCGATTATATAAAAAATTAATTAATTTTCTTTATGGTTTTAAAGTCAAAATCTGCAGAGTTTTTAAATTTATTACATCGAACCATTTTGTTATTTTTATGATAAATTTTTGATATAATTTTTTTTTTGTATACGTACAATATCAATCTTTTCATTAAATGCGACAATCAGGTGCGAATTATTATATATACAAATTATCTTTCCACTTACTGAATATAAAAACATATTCTTTTATGGTAAATCCATTATCAGTTCATGCTCGCTGGAACGCAACAAAAAAAAAGAGTAAATAATAATGGTGTCATTGAAAAATTGTATAAACAATTTGGATGTTGGTATTATATTTGTCACACATCCATTATTTGTAAAATTCAAGTTCAGTGTTGATTTTGAATAATATAATTTCGGAATTATTTATATATAAAGTGTAAATTATGCTTACAAAGTTCTTGTATTTTATATTTGAAATAAAATTATTGTCATTAAGCTGGAGGTTCAGGGGCAAATCTTAGCAACAAAATATTTATTTATTACTTATTTTTCTCCATTTCAAATTTTTCTTTAAAAAAAAATTATATATTTTTGTTATGATTAAAATTTCTCTACGTTTGGTATACCAAATTCATCCACATACACCCATCTACATTTTTTACAATAATAATTATGCTCTGTTTTAAAAAAGAATATGTGTAATCAAAATAATTATTTAATGCAGAGCTCTTAAAATATTACATGAGAATCAAGTGGATTTTTGTTGAAAATTTATGTGTAATATTTCGAAAATCGATTCAATAAAGTCTAGACATTTCTTTTTTTTTTTTTTTTTGTGTAATTGGTGTTATCCTCTTTGTAGCTTGAGTATGAAATGTGCATTAGATATATACATTATATGTTTTTAATTATTTACCCATCAAGTCATTTTTTTTTCATAAAAAGGATAATTATCCTTGGAAATGTTTTTGCAATTATAACATATATATATATTTTTTTAATAATTTTGTTTTTGGTAATTTACATTTATGAAATGCCAAATTGTTATGCCAAAACAAATTAAATTTATTTTGTTTTTTTAATTTTGACGAATATTTTCAAGAGCTTCATCATAATATCAAATATACAATTTAATATTTAAAAAACCGACAGAAAAAAATGGATAATCCTTTTTCAATTTCTTTGTAATTTTGAGCAGAAATTTTGCTGATATAAGAAAAAATTAAGTATTTTGAAAAAATACAACATAAATATATAAAATCTAAAAGGAAAAATGCTTATCGTATTTTTTTATTTCTTTTGAAAAGCGAAAATTTAATTTCTTTTTCAAAAATTTTATGTTTATACCATTATAAATTTTTGTATATTCATATTATAGATAAATAAAGTTGTTGGCAGCAAATATTTTTATAATATTAAAGAATTTCTTTTATTTATTACATAACCATAAAAAATTACTCCTATTATTTATTGAAGTTAAATATTTTATTTATATTATTTGTTAATTCTTAAAATTATTATGATTTAGTTGTGGTATAAAAAGAATTATGACAATTTATCTTTAAAAAAATTCTAATAAATAATTTTATCTATTTTTTGGTATTAATATTTTCTGATTATAAAAATTTATGTAATTTAATTTTGATTTTATTAAAAAAAAAAAATAGGAAGAAAATATTGTATTCCAAATTTTAATTAACTTCTAATTTATTCCTAAAAACATACTAATTCTTCTTTGAGATAAAATTTTTATCGATAAATAGATTTTATATCTATTTAACTTTTTCAGAAATTGCAATATTTAATTAGGAAATGATATAAATATTAAGTAAAACTAATGAAATTATTTCATTACAATTTCAACATTCTAACTATATTAAAATTTATTATGGTAAATAGTAGATAAAATATTTATGTGAACATAATAAAAATAAATGCAACCTATAGGATTTGTTTGAATAAAATCAAATACCAATTTTACATTATCATCATTTTCATTTAATATATTATTTTCATTCCTTTTTAGCTCTAGAAAAATGGAAGAGATATAAAACTATTATTTTAAAGGAAACAAGGATATCAACAATGTGAGAGAAGAATTTCGTGTAAAAATGTCGACAATGTAAAAATAGTTTAAGGGATAAAATTCTTTTTCGTTTTTTTTTTTAGAAATTATAGTAAGAAGTAGCAGTTGTTGTTAGTTTTTATTGTATATTTGCCAAACCTTTTTTGGTTCTTGCAAAGGAAAATAATATTACATATATTACAATTGTGTTATTTGGTTTGTGTAGCTAATCTTTTTAATTTAATTATTGATAACCTTTAAGAAATAAATAAATGAATAATAATAATAAATCGGACAACGATATTTCATGTAAAAATGATTTTATAAGTGGAAAAACGAAGACCGAATAGCTACAGGACATTTAAAAGATTTTATATTAAATTTAAATTGGGCAAAAAAAGTTTCCTGGAAAATTAGAAATAGCTATCAAAAAACTTTAATAGTATGTAAATTCTATATGCAACTAGTTGATTTGATTATAATGCCCACATTATTGATTTGTTATTATTGTACAGAAGTTTTATGATCCAAATAATATAGGAAATGATCATATACTTAATATTTAATATACTCGCACTTTTACTTTCCATAAATGAACGAAATTTTCAATAAGAATACTTACAGCTTCACCAATAACAATATTGTATATTGATAATTTTTCTTTATTGTATCTTATTCAGTTTTCCATTATTTTTTACGATATTACGTGAGTGTCGAAAATATATTTACATTATTTTTAACGAAAATTTTCACATCAAAATAAATATATAACGATAAAATCGATATTATTTATAGGTATAAATAAATTAATAAAGATAAAATAAGATAGTTATGAATGACACCACGCTATAAAAATGTAACAAAATTTAAAAGTCGATTTTATGAAATATTAGAATAATAATTTAATAATAAAATGAACATTACTTAAATCAATTATTAAATTTATTTAAGGATTTTAAGTAAATTTTGATAAATTTAAATGTTTAAAAATGAAATTAATCAAAAATAATTTTAATGTTTAATGCTATAATAATATTTCTATTATTAATTTATTATTAATATTTTAAAAATATTTAATTAACTTTAGAGCATATAATAGTGAAGGTTATTTATTTTTTTTACTATACTCTTGTCTGGGTCTGGCTGTTTCATATCATATAGAAAATCAAATAAAGTTTTTTGTAAATTTAAACAAATATTTGAATAATTTGTACAAACGCCGAAAATGTTCATTTTTAATTTATGCTACGTGAGTAGAAAAGTAAATATAAATAGCAAAAAAAAAAAATTTATGAAATTTCGTTTTTATATTAAGGATACCAAAGGCGTGATTCGTTTTACCGAAAGACAATTACTTCATTTTTTAATTATAAATTCTACTGGCTATAAATTTTCAACTGAAAATTGCTGCTTACTTTAAGAAAAAAATAGAGAAATAAAAGATTAAATTTGAAAATTATCCTTTTTACAAAACGTAGAAATTTTTTAAAGAACAAAAAATTATTATTCCTGAAAAAGATTTTTTTTTGAATAAAGAAAGTGAAATGTGATCAAAATCTGATAATTTTCTTAAAAACAGATTTATTAATATTTTCGAATTTTGTGTGTGCTTAACATTTGAATAAGATTTTCCTCGGAAGTTATAAATTTAAATTTTACTATGAATAATATTATATTTCACAATCCCTAAAATTTTATTTTTCTGATTTTATTTGGATTTATATTTCAATGCATATTTAATAAGTTAAATATAAAAATATCAAAAAGAAATTTATATTTTTTTTTTCTTGCATTAGAATTTTTTTGCGGTATATACAAGATTTTTGGATAAAGATATTTTGCTTTATATTTAATATGTCCGTTTCTTTAATTTACATAAAAAAAAAATTACTTTATTCAAATTTTATTTAGATTTGGTTATCTAAAACCATAATTGTCCACAAAATGGCAACCAATAAACATAATGTCTAGACATAATTTCGATTTTATTTCAAAACTATATTTAAGAGGAGACAATTATTTATTTTTTTACATTTTATATGAAGTTAAAAATAATGTTTCCTGAATATTTTGGATTATCAACAAAAAAAAATATTTATGGTATATAATATATTTTTATTTTGGTTTTTAAAGTAAATGATTATATAAAAATCTTTACTAAACATATTTTTTGGCTAACTTTTTACCATAATCTATATTTGTTAATATATTTCGTTATTGTATATTTATATTTCGTTATTGGAAATCCACTAAAGCATTATTATTAATTTTCATTTTCAACTAATATGATGATTTTGATGAACTGATGAAATGTTAAAATTCTGATATAAATATAGTATAAATATCACAACTTTCAATTCAAAATTATACTATTTAAATTATTTTATTTCCATAAAAATACGATAAACAAACCCCGGGTTTGTCAAAAGCACATTTCCTCAAAATCACCTCATGTAGAACTATGAGCTATTCTAAAACAATGGGAATTCCTATACGTTTATAGTATTTTTTAGTACTGTTTTCAATGTACTATACATAGGAAAGATAAAAAATGATATGGAAAATATAGGTAAAAAATGTGTCCCTGTTCGATTTTATTACTTTTTTTTCCTTCCATGGTTATTATTCCAGGAAAATATATATAAACTTATCATTTAAGTTTCCTGTAATTTTTGTTTTGCAAATTGTTATAATTTATTAATTAATGCACTTTAAAGAAATATAATTCTCGAAAGTTTTCTCATTATTTGTTTTTAAAAATATTGTGCAGTTATAATTTTACAAGTATATTAAAAATGTAATTTTTTGATTTTTGAAGGGCCTCAACGGAAAAGGCAGGGGAGATACGGATACAATTTCTTCAGAGACTCTAGTTATTTTTTAGATATCTCTTCGGTACATAAATTTCAGCCTTCCATAATAAGCAGTTTGGGAAATACAGGGTGTTAAAAAAACTAAAAAAAGTTGTATGAAGATAACATGGTATTTTTATACAACCACGAATTAAATTTTAAAAAATTTATTAATTTCACAATTAAGATAAAAGATTTTCCTATATTATAGCTTTTACAGACCTTAAAAATGTTTATTGGTTTAAAAGTTATTAGATGTTCAATATGGGTAATTTTCGAGCTTGGATGGGGAATAACTCAGAGGGGAAAAGAGATAGAAGAAAATTTTGTTCTACTGGACCTATTATTTTATTATTATCTATCTATGTTCAATTTTAACACGCTATCTTAATAGATGTAGAAGTTTGTTTAAACGGACAGACGGACAGACAGAGTGAAACTAATATACACATTTCTTCCAATTTGGTTGGAAATATGTTAAACATTTCTTCCAATTTGGTTGGAAATGTGCTAAAAACGAACTTTTCAAAGGAAATTCAATAATAAGATTTTTATTTCAATTATCATGAATAAAGGAATCAAACCCTCGTCATTCTTCTATACTTTAACTTAAATTGTAAAATAGAAATAATCAATTCATCTAGTAGACATAAAGATGACAGGATATATTTTGACTTAATCCGGTTTTCTGTTGCGATTTTCAATTTATTAAATTTCTTATAAAAATTATTATTATTCTATAAAGTAAATTTTACAATTTTTGGAACCAAAAATTTTTATACAGTAATCCCCCGATTTACGAACAGGATACGTTCTGTGAAAGTGGCCGTATATCGAATATTCGTATAGCGAGCCCAATATTATACATTATGAAATTGTTCGTAATAGCGAATTTTTCATTCGTATAACGAATTTTATACTTTAAGAATGATGTTCGTAATATCGAAATTTCGTAAAACGAGCCTTCGTAAATCGGGGGATTACTGTATATAAAAAAAAACAGGGACTCGATAATATTTATTTATAATATTCAATAAAAATAATGGTGATAAGATAACTAAAAGAAAATCGAATTTATATATAATTAAACTAACATCTCAATTTGGTTGTTCAAATTTGTATACTTTAACATTTGTAAATAGTTAATATTATCTTTCACAAAAGTAAATCCTGATTTGAAAATTAATATATAATTGAATTTACTAAATAATAATATTTCTGTATTATGTATTAGTAAAATTTTGATATAGAACCCTATAAAATTAAAAATATTCAAATATCAAAAAAGGCAATACCAAAAATAAAATGAAATAATATTCATAAACTTTTTGTCGTTGTTGTATTATAATTTTTTTATCTTTTTGCTATATGTACTCAAATTTTGTGTAATAAAGAAAAAAACCAGATGTTACACATAAGGAAATTATTATTTTTCTGAAAATTAAATTTCCGTTTATATATTATAGAAAAAGGTTTGCCAACAGAAAGACAAGTTTTTCTTTATTATTTAATATTTTCAATGAAATATATAGTAAAATTTATGAAGTGATTATACATAACAACTTATGGATTTTTATTATTATGAATCTAACAACGACTATAAACATAAAATGTTATACATACTTTATATTTTTACTACATTTAATATTATATTTATATACATATAGAAATTGTTAAAATGTCATAGTTTTGTTTGTTGAAGGAAACATAACATACATACGAGTATTATATAAGAGTTTAATATGAATTTCCGTCATTGACATGTCTTTTAATAATATACAAAATATACTTTTGAAATATAACTCTATAATATAGTAAAGAAAATTATATATGTAGAGAAAAATGAATACAATATATAAAATGGATACGAAAAATACTCTAGCTAAAAAAAATGTAAATTATTCTTGATGATTTAATATTTAAAAAAAAGGACTAATTCTAAAAAATTTCCCATAGGTAAACCACTTATAGCAATATTTTTAATAGACAATATAAAGATTATTATATCAAATATTCTATTTTTTAACATTCTTTTATTTATGTATAAATGTGTTATTGATTTTCCTATATAATACCATACCAGTTAAACATATTATGTCAATTCTAAATAGAAGCAAATGTTTATTTAAACGTTGCAAAAAAATATACATATATATATATGTTCAATATATATGTACTTCATTATTAATGCAGATATAATAAAAGGTTAGATAATATTATATTTATATTATAGTGTAAAGTTATAATGTTTGTCTGCAGGATAAAAGTCATCAAATAAAATATTATCATCATTTCTCTTATATATTAGTATTAGAAGTAGAATCCACTTTGGTTTTATAATGACAAAATTGTTATCCATATAATGGCATATAATATAGCAAAA
The DNA here is from genome assembly GCA_949752835.1 of Empis stercorea. Classification (NCBI taxonomy): domain Eukaryota; kingdom Metazoa; phylum Arthropoda; class Insecta; order Diptera; family Empididae; genus Empis; species Empis stercorea. Next base: position 5,705,104 of record OX457089.1, read on the forward strand.
GAAAACTGATGCACATCATTCAAGTAATGCAGTCATAAATGCAATAATTTCAGTGTTACTTTGTTATTGGTTGGGACTTTCAATTGCATATAAATACAATATAAAATGCTATGAAAGTCTACATGAAAATAGTCGATAATGTTATGGGGAATGGATTTATATACCAAGTATTTTTTATTTCAAATTCTATATTCGGAATTCGGATAGATAAATTGGATAGAAAAGTCGTGTTTTAGAGATTACACTATAAATGCCAAAATTTTTATTTTGCCAATATTTAAGGATGTCATTTATACGATTACACTCATTTAGAACTTACATAAAAGCTTAGTATATTATTGGTCACATCACACAAAAAAAAATCTTATTTTCCAATGCATGTTTAAATTTCTACTTAATTGACACGATAGCCAAATGATAAAAAATAAAATTTTGCAAAATATCTATTTAAATTTATATTTTGAAAAAATGTAGAAAAATACTATAAAAACTAACAAATTATGTTTTAGAAATATAAATTTAGTTAAAGATGGAATAAAATAATTGACAAATTATGAATGATAATTGACAAATTATGAATAACTACGCCTTAAGATATGCAATTCATGTTATTGAATTCATTTTTCAATTTTAAGAGTTGAATTCTTGGTAAATATTTTTTTTTTAAATTACTACTCATTTTGTAGTTTATAATATTCATTACAATTATTGTATGTTGTATTATGTCAGTTTAGTATAAGTTTTAAAATTAAGTTAAGTTTTTAAATATTTTCCTTAAAATAAAAAATAAAATTATGAATAAAATAAACAATAATTATCTTCTGTTGATAACAATTTAACATTAAGCTGTAAAGTAAAAGTCTAATCTCTAGCAGTCGTCTAGCATATAAGTGAATGAAATTTATTTTCTATATAAATTGAACTGAAATAAATAAATAATAAAGAATAATAATAATATTCATATTATAATTAATTTATATTTTGTACTGTATTTATAATAATTAATGGTTTTAAAAATCCTCAAATCCTTTAATTTTAATATTATTAACTAGATAAATTGAATTATAATATTAATTTATAATGTATAATGCATATTCATATTTAATTTATTTTAAATGTGAATTGTGGTAACAATATTAATTATTATAAATAAATAATTATTATATGTATTTAAAAATTTAATGGATATTTGATTTAAATTACAAATATTTTTATATATATTTGTTTTTTTTTTTGTTTTTTAATGAAAAGTTCTCTACATTATTAAAATTACTTATAAATTATAATATAATTATATATAATTTACTCTCTAATAGATGTTTTTCAAAAATGAAAAATATATACATAATATTAACGTATGTACATAATGTAGTTATACAAAAAAAATTATGAATTCAAAACCCAATTTTATGAATAGAAATGAAAAAATTAAATTTACGAACTTCGACTACTTTGCAAATTGAAAAAAAAAATTAAAATATATATTCTTTTTTTAACTACATTTTTAATTTGAATAACAAATTTATTATTTTAAATAAATATTTTTAAATAATAATTGTATATTAATTGAATAGATTTAAAATAGCACAAGACTCTCAATTTGTCATATTTTTTATTTATTTTTTTTCTGAAATAAAAATTAATATATAAATAAAAATTCTATATAGAAAAAATAAAAATACTTTCCTTTCCAAGTTAATATTTAAATTACTAACCACAATAAAATGAAATATAAATTTTTTTTATTTAAATGTAACATAAAACATAAAACAGATAGAATATAATTTTAAATTAAATAAACAACTATTTCAAATGAATTTTTCTTGGCTATTGAAAAGTTTTCTTACAATTTAAAAACAATTTTCATCTTTACCAAAGAAATTTTTTATGTACATAAATGACCAGAGATCATATATAATTTATATTATCTTGAAGTAAAATTTTTTTTTTGTAAAATATTTAAAAATTTTAATGAATATAATTAATAAATTATTTAATTCATTTAAGAATATTTAGTTTATAGCACAACAAACTAATTATACTTTAATTATATAAAATATTTTCAATTTATTTATTTGTTTCTAGTTCTTTAAAAAATTATAATAGTATATTTAAAAAAATAATAATTATGAAGCTATAATTATGAAAAAGGCGAGTATTCAATGAATTTTTTTTACTTGGCTATTCAAGCGGCCATTTTAAATCATAAAGGATCTTAATACCAAGATGTGAATTAAAATATGGTGAATTTTATTATTTAAAAAAATTAAATTTTAAATTATGCAAAAAATTCAAATATTACATTTCTTTTACATCAGAAAATTGTTTTTCCATTGAATTTGAAAAAAAAATATACATATTTCATTGAAAAAGAAAATACATATATTATTTAACAGAATTACAAAAATTGTATTGGGTGAAGAATTGTATTGGGTGAAGATTTTAATGTGAGATATTTAAAAATGTGCCATAATCACTTTTCCCTGAAATACAAAAAAAAAAAAAAACAAAGAACTAAAAGAAAGAATTATTACAAGGAAAGCTATAAAACATTGACATTATTTCATTACTTAACATAAATCTGTGGCCATGTCATAGAAAAAATACCTAAACAGAAAAAAAATGGAGCAACGGAATATATAATAATTGACAAATTTAATTTATTTTCCATCTTTACATAACAGAAATTAAATTTATTAAAAGTCATCTTAAAATATATATTATGGGGTTACATAAATTGTTATAAATTTGATTGAATTATAAACAATATTCTATAATTCCAATAAATGTGGAATTTGAATGTGAAATAAGATTAACAATAACAATATATTTAAAAGAAAATTATTGTTAAGTGCGATTATATTGAAATTCCTTGGAAAATAGATATAAAATATATTTTGGAGCCAACCCAACATTTAAATTCACAGTAACAAGTTTGTTTTTAGTAACAGCACATAATTTCAAAAATAGGCTTTAATATTTTATAATAAATTATTGCAGAAGTTGAATGATCTAATTTTTAAAATTCTATAATTTAAAATATAATTATTATAAATTTTAAGTCCAAAATATTAAATTAATTATTATTTTTAATTCTCACAACAAATATAGTAGAAATATTCACTACTATTTTATTTCATTAGAATTTGAGTCTTAACATTTCTTAACCATATTCTTTAGTATCCTTTTTATAATTCTTGTTTCAAACTAATAAAAATTTCCAATAGTCAGGGAAACAGAATGAAAATTTAATTAGCAAGAATACGTTATCCAAAAACTTAACAATAATTTTAATTTATTAAAATAAATATAATTAAAAAGAATATCGCTATCAAGTATAAGAAAAATAATTTAAAAATCAGTATACAAAGTAAGTTGGAATCGAATCTTGTTATCAGAATTGTGAAAAATTCCTGTTAAATATTTAATTTTTTCTGATTGTTTAATCCCCTCTTAAAATAATCACAGTATAAAAGCTGAGCTATGAAACAAATCAGTCATCAATTACAATTCAAAATCTAATTTGCAAACTACAATAAAAATATAATTTTCCAATAATACAAAAAATGGCTAAGTGTTTAGTAAGTATTTTTTATATAATTTAAATTTCGATTTTATTTCCTAATATTTTGTTCCCTTCAGATTTTGTTATGTCTCTTGGTTGCAGTCACCTTTGTGGTAGCTGGGAGGGGTGGTAATGGTGGAAGTCACTGTATTTTTTGTTCTGGTGGAAATGGTGGGAGTGGATTAGACAAAAACGGTGGTAATGGTGGTAATGGTGGAAGTCACTGTTATTTTTGTAATGGCGGTAATGGTGGCAATGGTGGAACTGTACATAAAAGAAGTATTGAAGGTGATGAAAACAATGGTTCCGGTGGCGTTAAGATTGGTGTTAATTGGGGTAGGAAGTAAGAGAAAGATAATTTGGTAATTGAAATTAAAAAAAAATTAATAAAATAAACGATAATTTTAATTACAAATTCAAAAATATTTCATTTCTTTATTCTATTTAGTACTTTTTACAAATATTTTCAACAGAAACAATTTATTTTTCGCCCATTTTTCATTCAAATTATAAACTTATAAAAAATATAAATTTTACTTCAGCACTTTCCGGTCGTTTATCTAATACACTTAATATTATCGAATTGTGCGAAAAGCTTTAGTGTTTCAATGGATAAATAATTGAAATGCATGGATAAATAATTCAAGTGATGTACAGAATATTTTGGGGATTTTATTAGAAATCCTCTTGCATATGTTTCACATTTTTATGTATTTGTTTTTCTTCAATCTTTTGGGTCTCTCTTAGAAAATTTTGCAAATTGAAATTTGTGGAAAATAAAAACTTCTTCCTATCCCACAACAATTAAATTTGCACCTTCCCATAAATCCCCAATATTTTTCACAATTTCTTCCATACAAATTTTCCATATTTTAAAAATATTACTTTTGATAAAATTATTCTCTTCTTGTTATAATCATATGTGACCCTTATATACATTTAAAATAATTGAAATAAATATTTTTAATGAAGTGAGATTATATTGAGATTCCTTGGAAAACAGATATAAAATATCTTGGAATATATTTTGGAGCCAACATTTAAATTCAAAGTAACAATTTTGTTTTTAATAACAGCAGATAATTAAATCCAGAAATAATTATAATTAAGTATAAAAATATAAATTAAATATAAAAATATAATTTAAACTTTAAGTTTAACAACTAAAATTTTAAGTTTTCAGTTGTAATTAAATTAGAAGATTATTTTTCACAATTTTATTCTTCAACAACTGGAATTTTTTTATTGGTGACAACAAATTGAAATAATATTAATTGTTAAAATTATCAGACTTATGAAGTATAAGAAAAATTCTCCTCTCAATAAGCAAAACATTTTTATGTATTAATTATTATCTACATATATCTAATAAATGAATGAAAAAGAAAATTGTTAAATTATGATAAAAACTATGTCATTTTTTTAAATCATACGTTAAAGATTGTAAAATTTAATAAAATTTAAAGAAAGAGTTACTAAAAAGCTAAGTTTATGCAAAACACTAAGAGTTAGATCCCATTTAAGGTGCAATTCTTCAAATAATTAATTCGCTTAACAATGATTCTACATATATCCCTGCTGGGATTCTTTAATTATATGTTTGCTTGGTGACTTAGTGCTGAGGAACTATTGTACCGAAGAATTTATCAAGGGCTAGTTCTATTTATAGAGCCACAATATTGTTTATAATAAATTATTGCAGAAGTTGAATCTTCCAATTTTTAAAATCCTTTAATTTTAAATTTTCTTATTATAAATTTTACCTACAATATATTGTTAGTTTTTTATTAGTTTTAATTCTCACAAAAAATATAGTAGAAATATTCACAATTATTTTCATTTTTCACTAGGATGTGAGTCTTAATATATTTTAACCATATATTTTAATATCATATTCTTTAATGCATGTTTGTTTCAAACTAAGAAACAATTACAATATTAGCAACAAAAGTAACAATATTTTATCCAAATATTTACCAAACATTTTAATTTTTGATAACAATATAATGGAAAATAATGTATCGCTATCAGTTACAAGAAAAATGATTTAAAAATCAGTACAAAGTTGGAATTGAATCTTGTTATCAAAATTGTGAAAAATACCTTTTAACTATTTAACTTTTTCTGATTGTTTAATTCTCACTTAAAATAATCAGAGTATAAAAGCTAAGCTATGAAACATAGAAGTTATCAACTACAATTCAACAGCCAGTTTGCAAAGAAGTACAATTCAAAGTTAATTTTTCCAGTAATACAAAAATGGCAAAGTGTTTAGTAAGAATTTTGTAAATAACTTAAATTTCGATTTTATTTAATAATATTTTGTTCCATTCAGATTTTGTTGTGTCTCTTGGTTGCAGTCACCTTTGTGGTAGCTGGAGGTATGAAGTAAGACGAGTGAGCTTATTAATTGAAATTGAAGGAAAATTAATAAAATATAAACGATAATTTAAATAAAAAATTCAAAAATAGTTCATTTCTTTATTCTATTTAATACTTTTTAAAAATATTTTAACCAGGATTTATTTATAATTCACTCATCTTTCTTTCCATTTAATTTAATTAAATTAATGTACTATTCGAAAGTTAATTTCTGATATTATCCTAGTTTTTCGAAAGTTAATTTCTGATATTATCCTAGTCGTTACTATTATACTATTTAGAAAAAGTATTTGTATTTGATAATTTTCATTGTCTATTTTGTGCAGATTAAAGATTTAATGTCAGAATTAGGACTTACTACTCTTGTTTGGCCAGGTTAATAGCCCTTATTTAAACCCTGTTCTGCTCTATTCAAGGCCATTGCTAACATTAATTAGAGAGAACAAAACCTGTCGACATTAATTAGAGAGTACAACAACTGTCGAAATGTACAATTGGGAATACATTTTGTAGAATAGTAAATTTTATTTTATTTTTTCAATAGTGCAAAATTTCAAATAAAATACTAAAATAAAATACTAAGAATTCAAATAAAATACTCATTTGTTTTTTTTAAATGTTTTTACTTGTATTATTTTACTATTAGGTTTTTTTTTCAGTGTCCCATTTTGGCTTTACCCACTGTACGCCTTAAAGATATAAATTCAAAATTCCATCTGAGTTTGATAACAGTTAAAGAGGATATAATTTGTCTGTAAATCAAAATAATTAAGCAAATATTATAGAGAGGAAGTAATAAAATTTGAAAGTATTTATTAGTATAAATTATACAAAAATAAATAAATTGAATAATTTTCAGAAGAAATTATAATTTTTTCGTAAATTCTTAAAAATTTGTTATTACTTGCTATAAACTTTCATTAAATGATAACAAATTATATTGAGATTCTTTGGGAAAAAGTATCTTGGAATATACTTTTCATCCTAAATTAAAATTTATTATTCATATTAACAGAGCGTAATTAAATGCGATAATAATGAAATTCCTTGGAAAACCAAGGAATTTTGGAGCCAACATTTAAATTCAAAGTAACAATTTTGTTTTTAGTAACAGCAGATAATTAAATCCATAAATAATTATAATCAAATATGCAAATATAAATTAAATATAAAAATATAATTAAAACTTAAAGTTCAATAGACCATGATTAGTCAAGTTTTTAGTTCGAATTATATTCGAAGATTATTTCTTCCAATTTTGTTCCTCAACGAATAGAATTTACATATTGGCAACAAATTTAAATAAATAATTTATTATCAGATATGGGAACTACTTATAAGATTAATACTGGTCATGAAATGAAAATGGAAAAATTATAAATAATTATTGTTGAATTACATAACTATATAACCAAAACTAAAATAGCGAATTTAAATATTAAATTAGCTTAGTTTATGCAAAGCAATAATAATTAGAGCACTAACTTAAATTTCGACATAACTTTCGACAGAATTGTTTTTTTAATTTGGTTTATTAATTGTTAAAAAAATGGAATGATCAAATTTTTATATAATACATACTGTAATTTAAAATATTATTATAAATTTTAACTGCTAGCTTAATATTATTAATAATTATATTTAATTGTCAGCACAAATATAGTAGGAATATTCACAATTATTTTTATTTTTCACTCAGAATGCGAGTCTTCACATTTTTTAACCATATATTCTTTAATGTCCTTTTCTTTAAAAATAGAATCCATATTGAAAAAGCGACAATAATTTTTCCAAAAACTCATAAAATTTTTTAATAAATATATAATTAAAAAAAATCGCTATCAGTTATAAGAAAAATAATTTAAAAATCAGTATACAAAGTAAGTTGGAATCGAATCTTGTTATCAGAATTGTCAAAATTCCTTTTAATTATTTAAATTTTACTGATTGTTTAATCCCCTCTTAAAATAATCACAGTATAAAAGCTGAGCTATGAAAAATATCAATCATCAATTACAATTCAACATCTAATTTACAAACTACAATTAAAATCTAATTTTCCAGTAATACAAAAAATGGCTAAGTGTTTAGTAAGAATTTTGTAAATAATTTAAATTTCGATTTTATTTACTAATATTTTGTTTTATTCAGATGTTATTATGTCTCTTGGTTGTAGTCACCTTTGTGGTAGGTGGTAACGGCTTTTATATTGGTTGTGGAAATGAATTACATCCCGGCGTTTCTGGAAAACGTAAAAGAAGTGTTGAAGGAGGTGGAAACGGTGGTAATGGCGGCAATGGTGGAAGTCACTGTTTTATTTGTAATGGTGGAAATGGAGGGCATGGAGGGCGTACTGCAACTATATATAAAAGAAGTGTTGAAGGAAAAGGACATGGTTGTAATGGTGGAAATGGCGGTTTGATTGGTAGTGGCGGACGGGGAGGAAATGGAGGAACTGTGCATAAAAGAAGTGCTGAAGGAGATGGAGGAGAATGGTGTATAGTTTGTAATGGTGGCAGTAATAGGAAATGAAAACAATGAAAGAATTAAACAATAATTTTAATAATAAATACAAAAATAGTTTATTTCTTTATTCTATTTAGTACTTTTTAAAAATATTTTTACAATTTTAACAGGCAAAATTTATATTTCACTGATTTTTCTTTCCTTAATTCAAAATTAATGTGTTTATATATTTACAATTAAATATTTTCTAGATTTAATAGAAATGTAACATAAAACATAAAACAGATAGAATATAATTTTAAATTAAATAAACAACATTTTCAAATGAATTTTTCTTGGCTATTGAAAAGTTTTCTTACAATTTAAAAACAATTTTCATCTTTACCAAAGAAATTTTGTATGTACATAAATGACCAGAGATCATATATAATTTATATTATTTTGAAGTAAAAATTTTTTTTTGTAAAATATTTAAAAATTTTAATGAATATAATTAATAAATTATTTAATTCATTTAAGAATATTTAGTTTATAGCACAACAAACTAATTATACTTTAATTAAATAAAATATTTTCAATTTATTTATTTGTTTCTAGTTCTTTAAAAAATTATAATAGTATATTTAAAAAAATAATAATTATGAAGCTATAATTATGAAAAAGGCGAGTATTCAATGAATTTTTTTTACTTGGCTATTCAAGCGGCCATTTTAAATCATTAAGGATCTTAATACCAAGATGTGAAGTAAAATATGGTGAATTTTATTATTTAAAAAAAATTTAATTTTAACTTATGCAAAAAATTCAAATATTACATTTCTCATCTTTTAAGTTATCAGAAAATTGCTTTTCCATTGAAACTCGAAAAAAAAATTCATTTAAAAAGAAAATACATATATTATTTAACAGAATTACAAAAATTGTATTGGGTGAAGATTTTAATGTGAGATACAAAAAAAAAACAAAGAACTAAAAGGAAGAATTATTACAAGGAAAGCTATAAAACATGGACATTATTTCATTACTTAACATAAATCTGTGGCCATGTCATAGGAAAAATATCTAAACAGAAAAAAAAATGCCGCGCAGCCGAACTACTGATCAGTAGTTTTATAATCATGGGCTTTTTTTAAATTATCTACTGTAAATGCATATTTTGAGTATTATGTTGCACCCTCTAGTGGCAGAAACTAAAGTTATAACAACTGTGATTTTATACTACTACTTACTACCTTTCATATGCGACATTAAACCTAATTTTTGGGAATTATTGACTATTGTAAATCACATTTTAAAAATTAACATTTTATATATTTTACCATTCAGCGCCTCTAGCGGTATAAATTTGCACTATGGTTACTGACATTGTATTCTACTCTTAAATACCTTTCCAACGAGTGGTCAAACTTCATTTGGTGCACATTTACTATATAAAATTACATTTTTATTCGGAAAAAGATGTTTTGGCAAAATGTGAATAGCGCCGTCTACCGGCCGAATTTTAAAATTATATCAATTACATCTGGTTCTCAATAAATCAAGCTTTCTATTATGAACTTGTGTGTACAGTAACTATATGTGAAATAACTGCTTTTTATTGTTTACATCGGACAGACGGACAGACAGACGGAGAGACGGACGGACAGAAAAGCGTTAACATAAGGGATTTTTTTTTTAAAAAAAAACCCTAAAAATGGAGCAACGGAATATATAATAATTGACAAATTTAATTTATTTTCCATCTTTACATAACAGAAATTAAATTTATTAAAAGTCATCTTAAAATATATATTATGGGGTTACATAAATTGTTATAAATTTGATTGAATTATAAACAATATTCTATAATTCCAATAAATGTGGAATTTGAATGTGAAATAAGATTAACAATAACAATATATTTAAAAGAAAATTATTGTTAAGTGCGATTATATTGAAATTCCTTGGAAAATAGATATAAAATATATTTTGGAGCCAACCCAACATTTAAATTCACAGTAACAAGTTTGTTTTTAGTAACAGCACATAATTTCAAAAATAGGCTTTAATATTTTATAATAAATTATTGCAGAAGTTGAATGATCTAATTTTTAAAATTCTATAATTTAAAATATAATTATTATAAATTTTAAGTCCAAAATATTAAATTAATTATTATTTTTAATTCTCACAACAAATATAGTAGAAATATTCACTACTATTTTATTTCATTAGAATTTGAGTCTTAACATTTCTTAACCATATTCTTTAGTATCCTTTTTATAATTCTTGTTTCAAACTAATAAAAATTTCCAATAGTCAGGGAAACAGAATGAAAATTTAATTAGCAAGAATACGTTATCCAAAAACTTAACAATAATTTTAATTTATTAAAATAAATATAATTAAAAAGAATATCGCTATCAGTTATAAGAAAAATAATTTAAAAATCAGTATACAAAGTAAGTTGGAATTGAATCTTGTTATCAGAAAATTTCTTTTAAATATTAAATTTTTTTCTGATTGTTAAACTTCCTTAAATCCCCACTTAAAATAATCAGCCTATAAAAGCTGAGCTATGAAACATATCAATCATCAATTACAATTCAGCAGCTAATTTGCAAACTACAATAAAAATACAATTTTCCAATAATACAAAAAATGGCTAAGTGTTTAGTAAGTATTTTTTATATAATTTAAATTTCGATTTTATTTCCTAATATTTTGTTCCCTTCAGATTTTGTTATGTCTCTTGGTTGCAGTCACCTTTGTGATAGCTGGGAGGGGTGGTAATGGTGGAAGTCACTGTATTTTTTGTTCTGGTGGAAATGGTGGGAGTGCATTAGACAAAAACGGTGGTATTGGTGGTAATGGTGGTAGTCACTGTTATTTTTGTAATGGCGGTGATGGTGGCAATGGTGGACGTGGAACTGTACATAAAAGAAGTATTGAAGGTGATGAAAACAATGGTTCCGGTGGCGTTAAGATTGGTGTTAATTGGGGTAGGAAGTAAGAGAAAGATAATTTGTTAATTGAAATTAAAAGAAAATTGATAAAATAAACGATAATTTTAATGATAAATTCAAAAATATTTCATTTCTTTATTCTATTTAGTACTTTTTACAAATATTTTCAACAGAAACAATTTATTTTTCGCCCATTTTTCATTCAAATTATAAACTTATAAAAAATATAAATTTTACTTCAGCACTTTCCCGGTCGTTTATCTAATACACTTATATTATCGATATTGATAAGTAATTTAAGTGATGTACAGAATTCGAAAGGTTTAAATTTTTAATTTGATATTTTGCGAATATTTATTAAAAATCCGCTTACATATGTTTCACATTTTTCTGTATTTGTTTTTCTTCAATCTTTTGGGTTTCTCTTAGAAAATTTTGCACATTGAAATTTGTGGAAAATAAAAACTTCTTCCTATCCCACAACAATTAAATTTGCACCTTCCCATAAATCCCCAATATCTTTCACAATTTCTTCCACACAAAATTTCCATATTTTAAAAATATTATACATATTTGGAAAATATTACTTTTGATAAAATTATTCTCTTCTTGTTATAATCATATGTGACCCTTATATACATTTAAAATAATTTAAATAATTTTTTTAAATGAAGTGAGATTATATTGAGATTCATTGGAAAACAGATATAAAATATCTTGGAATATAATTTGGAGCCAACATTTAAATTCAAAGTAACAATTTTGTTTTTAATAACAGCAGATAATTAAATCCAGAAATAATTATAATTAAGTATAAAAATATAAATTAAATATAAAAATATAATTAAAACTTTAAGTTTAACAACTAAAATCTTAAGTTTTCAGTTGTAATTAAATTTGAAGATTATTTTTCACAATTTTATCTTCAACAACTGGAATTTATTTATTGGTGACAAATTGAAATAATATTAATTGTTAAAATTATCAGACTTATGAAGTATAAGAAAAATTCTCGTCTCAATAATGCCGGTATGACAATGGCTTGAAAATTTCAATTTTTCAGAAACTATCCATTTAGAGGGAGAGGTAATATTTCTTATATGAGAAAAAGATATGAGTGCGAGTTACACGCTATATTGAAAAAAATCCTGAAAGTAAAAATAAATCCAAAAAAAATCCATGTCGCTAATGATTTGTCACTGTGTAGCAGCAACAAAACCATTTCTGTCAAAAAAAATCGAATTTTTTTTGGATTTTTTTGTATATTTTTTGGGTCTACTACGAAATCCCGTTTACCAAAATCCCGTTTATCAAAATCCCGTTTATCAAAATCCCCTTTTTTGAAATCCCGAGGACCAAAATCCCGTTTTTTTAAAATCCGGTGGACCAAAATCCCGTTTTTTTAAAATCCGGTGGACGAGAATCCCGAGGACGAAAATCCCGTTTTTAGGATTTTATTTTATTAATTTACACCGCGCGGTGTAAATTAATAAAATAAAATCCTAAAAAATGGATTAAAATGAGAAACAATAGCAAAAAAAATAAAACAAAAAAGCAAAAAAAAATATAAAATTTACAAAAAAACGTAAAAAAAAAATAAAATTTACAAAAAAAGCAAACAAAAATATAAAATTTACAAAAAAAGCAAAAAAAAATATAAAATTTACAAAAAAAAAAACAAAAAAAAATATAAAATTTAAAAAAAGGCACAAACAAATATAAAATTTACAAAAAAAAGTAAAAAAAAATATAAAATTTACAAAAAAAAAAAAATATTAAATTTACAAAAAAAGCAAAAAAAAATATAAAATTTACAAAAAAAAAAATATAAAATTTCAAAAAAAGCAAAAAAAATATAAAGTATAAAAATAAAAACAAACAAAATGGAGCCAGTATCCCACCACGTCCGCGTCGTTGGCTGTGGATAAAGTCGAATTACACGATATTTTGATAAATTTTTCAAAAATCCCGTCGAAAAACGGAATTTTTAAAAATATTGGATTTTAAAAAAAAACTTTTAGAAAATCGGTATTTTGAAAAACGGGATTTTCGTCCGCCGGAATATTAGTCCACTAATTTTTTTACAAAAAAAGGGATTTTGGAAAAACGGGATTTTGGTCCGCGGGATTTTATAGTGTTCCCATATTTTTTGATATTCATGATTTTTTTCAATATTCAAGCATTTGTTTTATTATTTTATTACAAATCGCCGCTTGAATACTTGTTTGCTTCATACGCAATTTTAGAGTTTTTTGAGTTAGGACCATATCTGTAGTGTTTGGGAGATTCTCTTTTTAAAACTGCAATTCGTTTTTTCTTATCTCTAATAGTTACTGAGATATCGAGTAGCAGTTTTGCTCCACATCCAATTCTTTTTTTTTCAATGCTTGCTTGCCTCATTTCTCAAAAATCAGAAAAAAGGTAGCACGTAGAGCAACTTTTCTATACATTTTTCAAGTTATTTTTATTAAATGTTTTTTTGTTCTATATAAATGAGCAATGTACATGAAACATTAACATTAACATTAAATTATTTTTTTTGCTCCATATCCATTGCTCATTGATATAGAACTTTAATGCCAAATTTTTTTTTTACTTTTGCCTTATATCCATAGTAATTTTCATAGTCATTATATTATAAGATGGACATGGAGCCGTGCCAGTTATCTTCGGGACCCGTCTTGAAACACGGACCAAGAATTCTAACATGTGTAAATTGTAAGTTGCAAATTTAGGGTGGATATGGAGCAAAGTGAAAATGTCAGAGGCGTATGAAGAAAACAAGTATTCGAGCAGCGAAATATCTTTGACAGATTAAAAAACAAAAACAATATATTTGACAGCATCAATACGACACTATAGTTGTCTCTCATTGAAAAATATTTGTGTTTCAGTCGCACAAAGAGACATTTTTTAGTTTTTTTTTTGGATTTTGTCAAGCCATTGTCATACGGACATAAGCAAAACATTTTTATGTAGGAGTATTAATTATGTAGGTACATTACATATATCTAATAAATGAATGAAAAAGAAAATTGTTAAATTATGATAAAAACTATGTCATTTTTTTAAATCATACGTTAAAGATTGTAAAATTTAATAAAATTTAAAGAAAGATTTACTAAAAAGCTAAGTTTATGCAAAACACTAAGAGTTAGATCCCATTTAAGGTACAATTCTTCAAATAATTAATTCCATTGACAATTTTTCTACATATATCCCTGCTGGGATTCTTTAATTATATGTTTGCTTGGTGACTTAGTGCTGAGGAACTATTGTACCAAAGAATTTATCAAGGGCTAGTTCTATTTATAGAGCCACAATATTGTTTATAATAAATTATTGCAGAAGTTGAATCTTCCAATTTTTAAAATCCTTTAATTTTAAATATTCTTATTATAAAATTTACCTACAATATATTATTAATAATTATTTTTAATTCTCACTAAAAATATAGTAGAAATATTCACAATTATTTTCATTTTTCACTAGGATGTGAGGCTTAATATTTTTTAACCATATCTTTTAATATCCTATTCTTTAATGCATGTTTGTTTCAAACTAACAAAAACTGACAATATTAGCAACAATAGTAACAATATTTTATCCAAATACTTACCAAACATTTTAATTTTTGATAACAATATAATGGAAAATAATGTATCGCTATCAGTTACAAGAAAAATGATTTAAAAATCAGTACAAAGTTGGAATTGAATCTTGTTATCAAAATTGTTAAAAATACTTTTTAACTATTTAACTTTTTCTGATTGTTTAATTCTGACTTAAAATAGTCAGAGTATAAAAGCTAAGCTATGAAACATAGAAGTTATCAACTACAATTCAACAGCCAGTTTGCAAAGAAGTACAATTCAAAGTTAATTTTTCCAGTAATACAAAAAAGGCAAAGTGTTTAGTAAGAATTTTGTAAATAATTTAAATTTCGATTTTATTTACTAATATTTTGTTTTATTCAGATGTTATTATGTCTCTTGGTTGCAGTCACCTTTGTGGTAGCTGGAGGTATGAAGTAAGATGAAGGTAGGAAGTAAGATGAAGTTAGTTTATTAATTGAAATTGAAAGAGAATTAATAAAATATAAACGATAATTTAAATAAAAAAATAAAAAATAGTTAATTTCTTTATTTTATTAAATACTTTTTAAAAATATTTTAAACAGGAAAAATTTATATTTCACTCATCTTTCTTTCCATTTAATTTAATTAAATTAATGTACTATTCGAAAGTTAATTTCTGATATTATCCTAGTTTTTCGAAAGTTAATTTCTGATATTATCCTAGTCGTTACTATTATACTATTTAGAAAAAGTATTTGTATTTGATAATTTTCATTGTCTATTTTGTGCAGATTAAAGATTTAATGTCAGAATTAGGACTTACTACTCTTGTTTGGCCAGGTTAATAGCCCTTATTTAAACCCTGTTCTGCTCTATTCAAGGCCATTGCTAACATTAATTAGAGAGAACAAAACCTGTCGACATTAATTAGAGAGTACAACAACTGTCGAAATGTACAATTGGGAATATATTTTGTAGAATAGTAAAATAATATACTAAAGTTATTTATTTGATATACATTTTTGACTATCATTGCCAAGACTTAAAAGAGATTTCATTTCGGTCGCGCTATATACACAATATGCACTATGATTGAATTTATAACTTATTGTAATTTTTGGAATCCATAATGATAATTATATGTATAACTCTTTCCAACAGTTACTAAGATGCAGTTAACAAGCGTTTAATATTTATTAAATTTTTTTTTTCGATATTTAAAATGAAATTTGATATGCTCCTGGTTGGCTGGGTTGTCCAGCGTAATAACCGGGTTAGTCTTCCATTAAAACCACCTACTCCACCAGCACCTCTAGCTCTACCTAATCCACCGTTTGCATACATTTATTTAAATTAAATATTTCATAGAACCAATTTTTCTCGGTGAAAACTAATTCATATAATTCTGTTTTGTTTAAAATGATCTTCCACCTCTGCCAATGATTATGAAATTAACAAAAACTATCCTAAAATTTATGAAAATTAATTTAAAATTATATTAAGTAAATTGAACTATTGCAAGTACTTAAAGGAAATTTCTTTGATTTACTGAGATTTGTTCGAAAAGACTAACGCAAATATGTAACCTAAATATTGATACAAAGGACTTCATACAAAATATTAATTTCAAGAACTGTATCTAAATATAGTAATAGTCCGAACTTCAAATCCACTGTCCCATTTTCATTTTGACATTAATTTTTGTATTTTTTAAATTTTTTTTAATTATTTTAATTATGTTATAAATGAACTAAAATTTTATTTTATTTTTTCAATTGTGCAAAATATGAAGAATTCAAATAAAATACTAATTTGTTTTTTTTAAATGTTTTTACTTGTATTATTTTACTATTAGGTTTTTTTTCAGTGTCCCATTTTGGCTTTTACCCACTGTATGCCTTAAAGATATAAATTCAAAATTCCATCTGAGTTTGATAACAGTTAAAGAGGATATAATTTGTCTGTAAATCAAAATAATTAAGCAAATATTATAGATAGGAAGTAATAAAATTTGAAAGTATTTATTAGTAGAAATTATACAAAAATAAATAAATTGAATAATTTTCAGAAGAAATTATAATTTTTTCGTAAATTCTTAAAAACTTTGTTATTACTTGCTATAAACTTTCATTAAATGATAACAAATTATATTGAGATTCCTTGGAAAACAGATATAAAATATCTTGGAATATACTTTTCATCCTAAATTAAAATTTATTATTCATATTAACAGAACTTAATTAAATGCGGTAATAATGAAATTCCTTGGAAAACCAAGTAATTTTGGAGCCAACATTTAAATTCAAAGTAACAATTTTGTTTTTAGTAACAGCAGATAATTAAATCCATAAATAATTATAATCAAATATGCAAATATAAATTAAATATAAAAATATAATTAAAACTTAAAGTTCAATAGACCATGAACAGTCAAGTTTTTAGTTCGAATTATATTCGAAAATTATTTCTTTCAATTTGTTTCTCAACGAAAGAATTTACATATTGGCAACAAATTTAAATAATTAATTTATTATCAGATATGGGAACTACTTATAAGATTAATACTGGTCATGAAATGAAAAAGGAAAAATTATAAATAATTATTGTTGAATTACATAACTATATAACCAAAACTAAAATAGCGAATTTAAATATTAAATTAGCTTAGTTTATGCAAAGCAATAATAATTAGAGCCCTAACTTAAATTTAGACATAACTTTCGACAGAATTGTTTTTTTAATTTGGTTTATTAATTGTTAAAAAAATGGAATGATCAAATTTTTATATATACATACTGTAATTTAAAATATTATTATAAATTTTAACTGCTAGCTTAATATTATTAATAATTATATTTAATTGTCAGCACAAATATAGTAGGAATATTCACAATTATTTTTATTTTTCACTCAGAATGCGAGTCTTCACATTTTTTAACCATATATTCTTTAATGTCCTTTTCTTTAAAAATAGAATCCATATTGAAAAAGCGACAATAATTTTTCCAAAAACTCATAAAATTTTTTAATAAATATATAATTAAAAAAAATCGCTATCAGTTGTAAGAAAAATAATTTAAAAATCAGTATACAAAGTAAGTTGGAATCGAATCTTGTTATCAGAAAAATTCCTGTTAAATATTGAATTTTTTCTGATTGTTTAATCCCCACTTAAAATAATCAGCCTATAAAAGCTGAGCTATGAAACATATCAATCATCAATTACAATTCAGTAGCTAATTAGCAAACTACAATTAAAAGCTAATTTTTCCAATTACTAAAAATGGCTAAGTGTTTAGTAAGAATTTTTTAAATAATTTAAATTTCGATTTTTACTAATATTTTGTTCCCTTCAGATTTTGTTATGTCTCTTGGTTGCAGTCACTTTTGTGGTAGCTGCAGATGTCTACGGTGGCGATGGTGGACATGGTAGTTTTAGTGGAATTGGTTATGGTGGCAACGGTGATGGAAATGTATATAAAAGAAGTATTGAAGGTGATGGTAATGGAGGAAATGGCGGTTTGATTGGTAGTGGCGGACTGGGAGGAAATGGAGGAACTGTACATAAAAGAAGTGCTGAAGGAGATGGAGGAGAATGGTGTATAGTTTGTAATGGTGGCAGTAATAGGAAATGAAAACAATGAAAAAATTAAACAATAATTTTAAAAATAAATACAAAAATATAGTTTATTTCTTTATTCTATTTAGTACTTTTTACAAATATTTTAAACTCATCTTTCTTTTCATTTAAGTCAAAATTAATCTACATATTTATATATTTACAATTAAATATTTTCACATTTAATGTACTAAAAACATTTAACAATATTTCTTAATTTATATTTAAACATTTATTTAAATTGCATTTGATTTAAATTTGAAAAATAATTTCGATTATCTTTTTTTAAATATATATATCATATATATGTATCTATGTATGTATGTTTAAAATAAGTTCTATAAAAAAACTAGTATTAATTTTATATTTTTTTAAAAAATTAAATTAAAAAATTGATATTAAACTTGTGTACTATAAACCTTTAAATGAAATTTGTCTGTTGGCCTTAGGCAATGTCATTTCAAGATGTAACAAAGGACACATTTCGTGGCCAAAGATATAGAAATGTTTATTTATTTATTCAAGCTTAATTCAAGCAATACATGATAACAATAAAATAACAATTAGGATCTTAATAATATAATAACTTATAACGTCACATAAAATTTACACAATACAAAATAAATTATTACTTAAAAGTAAAAAATAAAGATCGTAATAAGATATGAAATTATTGCGTCATAAAAATAAAAATTACAAAATACAGAAAAAAAATTATGCAAATAACGAATACAAAACATTTACAATACAACTTTATACTTGTAAAAAAATGATGCTTATATAAAAATGTATATTGAAGTATATACAGTTTTTACACTTCAATTTCAACCTTTTACAAATCAAATTCAACTTTTTACAATTCAAATTCAACTTTTGTAAATCAAATTCAATCTTTTGAAAATCAAATTCAACTTTTTGTAAATCAAATTCAACCTTTTTTTAAAAATAATTTTAAACTGTTAATTTTTTATAAAACACCAATTTTAATAAATATAAATTGTCGTGGAATACGGCCAAAAGGTATTGTTACAGGTTAAGGGAAGTTATGGGTCTTTTGATTGGCACCAATTGCTAATCTCTTTTTGATACACAACTTTGATACTAGAAGACTACTGCGTATCATGAAACAAAAATAAGTATAAAAGGAAGCATTTTTAAATAAATTCTCGAGTTTCCCTCAAAACCTAAACTATTGTCTTTATATATATACTTTTTGAGGTACCGCCGAGCACCTCCCAGTTGCTCCGACATAAATAAAGGTTATTAGTCGATAATAAATTCAAAATTAATATATAAAGCTAGGATATTCGCGTATAAGGCTTCTCCTGGTGCAGTTCTTGGCAATATCAATTACTAGTATATGTATATGCAATACGTGTATAGTAATTGATACAATCTGTATTGTTAAATGTTGCAGTAGCTTGTTCAATTACATCTCTCAAATGCGTGGTTTTGGTAGGGTCTGCGCTCTGCGGCAGGAGAAGTCTTATAGGCGAATATGCTATAGTTTTATATATTATTTTTGAATTTATTATTGACTAATAACCTTTTTTTATATTTATTAAAATTGCTGTTTTATAAAAAATTAATAATTTAAAATTATTTTTAAAAAAGGTTGAATTTGATTTACAAAAGTTGAATTTGATTTGTAAAAGGTTGAATTTGGAGTGTAAAAACTGTAATAGAAAAATAGAAAAATAGTTACGTCAAAAACAATAAAAGTAATAAAATTTACTTTGAAAACCTTAACTATTAGACATTTTTTAAAAACTTAAAGTTATTTACATAATTAAACATTAACCTTAGATTGGTAATGTATAGTAACTATTAAAAATAAAAATACGATAAACAAACCCCGGGTTTGTCAAAAGCACATTTACTCAAAATCGCCTCATGTAGAACTATGAGCTATTCTAAAACAATGGGAATTTCTATACGTGAATAGTATTTTTTTGTAGTATTTTCAATGTACTATAATATTGTGCAGGTTTAGTAGTAAATATTGTGCAGTTTTAGTAGTATTTTCAATGCACTATACATAGGAAAGATAAAAAATGATATGGTAAATATAGGTAAAAAATGTGTCCCTGTTCGATTTTATTAATTTTTTTCCTTCCAAGTTTATTATTCCAACAAAATACATATATATAAACTTATCATTTAAGTTTTCCCTAATTTTGCTTTTAATTGAACATATAATGTGATATGAAATAATAACCAATATTCCATTCATATAGCTCCTAAAAATATGCCAAATATTCGTTCTTTGCAAAATTTTATATGATTATGCATTTTGATTAATTATTAGTGTGAGGCAAATGATTATAATTTATTAATTAATGAACTTTAAAGAAATATAATTCTCGAAAGTTTTCTCATTATTTGTTTTTAAAAATATTGCGCGGTTATAATTATACAAGTAAATTAAAAATGTAATTTTTTGAATTTCGAAGGGCCACAACGGAAAGGGGAGGGGAGATACGGATACAATTTCTTCAGAGACTCTAGTTATTTTTTAGATATCTCTTTGGTACATAAATTTCAGCCTTCCATAATAAGCAGTTTGGGAAATACAGGGTGTTAAAAAAACTAAAAAAAGGTGTATGAAGATAACGGTATTTTTATACATCAAAGAATTAAATTTTAAAAAATTTGTTAATTTCACAATTAAGATAAAAGGTTTTCCTATCTTATAGCTTTTACTGACCTCAAAAATTTTTATTGCTTTAAAAGTTATTAGATGTCCAATATGGGCAATTTTCGAACTTGGAGGGGGAATAACTCAGAGGGGAAAAGAGATAGAAGAAAATTTTGTTTTACTGCACCTATTATTTTATTACTCTCTATCTATGGTCAAAATTTTAATACTCTATCTTAATAGATGTAGAAGTTTGTGTAAACGGACGGACGGACAGACAGACGGACAGACAGACAGACGGACAGACGGACAGACAGAGTGAAGCTAATATACACATTTCTTCCAATTTGGTTGGAAATGTGCTAAAAAGGAGATATATTGGGAATAGTAGGAAGTAAAAGATAAAGAGGGATCAAATTTCAATTACTACGTCTGTCGTAGGTTAACGCGTATCTCAGCTTTGTTTTATTACTATTGAAATCGAAATATTCAGAATTGCAGTTGGCAGTACGAACCATTCTTGTTATTGGCTCATTTTGATCATAGTCAGTACTGAATCTACATTAAGTTCTAGAAAGCAGTCTACATTAAGTTCTAGAAAGCAGTTAAGTTAAATAAAGGGATCGACCTTAAATTACGATAATTGATGTTAAAAGAAATTTTCCCCAGCAATATTGGGCAGTAAATGTTCCCTGAGACCAACTCATGAACGAAAATCGCATCAGAAATTCCTCGTCTTTTATATAATGGTTGTAGATTAATGCTGCAAACGATCCTCGTAAGGTGGCAGATTATAAATATCAGTCCAACCAAGGCCACGTAGCGCAAAGCGGAGGAATCTACGCTGAATTGCTTCAATCCTCTGGATATGAACAGTATGATGGGGTGACCATACCTGACTAGCGTACTCAAGAAGGGGTCTAACGAACGTCATATAGAGAGTCTTTGTCACATAAGGATTTGAAAATTCTTTTGACCATCGCTTAATGTAACCTAGCATAGAGTTAGCTCTCCTGATGATGCTATCCATGTGAGGACGAAAGCTGAGCTCCCTATCGCATATGACACCGAGATCACGAATTGATTCAACTCTGCTGACCAGTTCGTTATTAATGTAGTAATTCCGTGGGGTTGCAGGTATACGCTTCCGGGAGTAGGTGATAGTTTGACATTTGTCTACATTAAGTTCTAGAAAGTTTTTTTGACACCATATGGAAAAGGTATTCAGATCGTTTTGTAGATGGTGAGAATCAGCAGGAGCTCTGATCTGCCTATAAATTTTCATATCGTCCGCGAAAACTAACAGATCACTAATTTTGATTATTTGATCCACGACATTAACAGATAGAATAAATATTAAAGGTCCCAAATGGCTCCCCTGTGGAACTCCAGAGGTAGCGTTGATAGGTTTAGAAATAGAGGATCTAAATAGGACACTGTATTGACGATCACTCAAATATGATTCCATCCATTGTATAAATTTTGTTTGAAAACCAAGAGCTTTTAGTTTGAAGAGGATAATTTTGTGGGAGATTTTGTCGAAAGCTTTACTGAAGTCAGTTGCGACTACATCAATCTCATTTCCACTTTCCAAGGCACATAAGGCGTTCGATACAAAGACTGACAAGTTGGTTGTTGTAGACCTTCCCTTGAGAAACCCATGCTGTGTATCGGAGAAGATGTGTTTACAGTGAAAGTACATGGAGTCGTATACGATACTCTCAAAAAGTTTCGGAATACAGGAAAGTTTAGCTACCGGTCTATAGTTGGAGACTTCTCCTTTGCAACCCTTTTATGGATAGGAATAATATATGAGTCCTTCCATAATTTGGGAAAACTTCCTTTTAAGATAGATATCTGGAAAAGAGAGGTAAGTCGTTGGGCAAGATTGTGTAAACATTTTTGTAAAACGACAGGGGGAATACCATCAGGACCAGCACAATAATCATCCTTAAGTTCATTATTTTTTTCAATATTCAAATAAAATATTAATTTGTTTTTTTTAAATGTTTTTACTTGTATTATTTTACTATTAGGTTTTTTTTTCAGTGTCCCATTTTGGCTTTTACCCACTGTATGCCTTAAAGATATAAATTCAAAATTCCATCTGAGTTTGATAACAGTTAAAGAGGATATAATTTGTCTGTAAATCAAAATAATTAAGCAAATATTATAGATAGGAAGTAATAAAATTTGAAAGTATTTATTAGTAGAAATTATACAAAAATAAATAAATTTAATAATTTTCAGAAGAAATTATAATTTTTTCGTAAATTCTTAAAAATTTGTTATTACTTGCTATAAACTTTCATTAAATGATAACAAATTATATTGAGATTCCTTGGAAAACAAATATAAAATATCTTGGAATATACTTTTCATCCTAAATTAAAATTTATTATTCATATTAACAGAACTTAATTAAATGCGATAATAATGAAATTCCTTGGAAAACCAAGTAATTTTGGAGCCAACATTTAAATTCAAAGTAACAATTTTGTTTTTAGTAACAGCAGATAATTAAATCCATAAATAATTATAATCAAATATGCAAAAATAAATTAAATATAACAATATAATTAAAACTTAAAGTTCAATAGACCATGATTAGTCAAGTTTTTAGTTCGAATTATATTCGAAGATTATTCCTTCCAATTTTGTTTCTCAACGAATAGAATTTAGATATGGCAACAAATTTAAATAATTAAATAATTATTCTTTAATGTCCTTTTCTTTAAAAATAGAATCCATATTGAAAAAGCAACAATAATTTTTCCAAAAACTCATAAAATTTTTTAATAAATATATAATTAAAAAAAATCGCTATCAGTTGTAAGAAAAATAATTTAAAAATCAGTATACAAAGTAAGTTGGAATCGAATCTTGTTATCAGAAAAATTCCTGTTAAATATTGAATTTTTTCTGATTGTTTAATCCCCACTTAAAATAATCAGCCTATAAAAGCTGAGCTATGAAACATATCAATCATCAATTACAATTCAGTAGCTAATTAGCAAACTACAATTAAAAGCTAATTTTTCCAATTACTAAAAATGGCTAAGTGTTTAGTAAGAATTTTTTAAATAATTTAAATTTCGATTTTTACTAATATTTTGTTCCCTTCAGATTTTGTTATGTCTCTTGGTTGCAGTCACTTTTGTGGTAGCTGCAGATGTCTACGGTGGC
This sequence comes from Empis stercorea, assembly GCA_949752835.1. Classification (NCBI taxonomy): domain Eukaryota; kingdom Metazoa; phylum Arthropoda; class Insecta; order Diptera; family Empididae; genus Empis; species Empis stercorea. The sequence continues at coordinate 5,729,483 of OX457089.1, forward strand.
GATGGTGGACATGGTAGTTTTAGTGGAATTGGTTATGGTGGCAACGGTGATGGAAATGTATATAAAAGAAGTATTGAAGGTGATGGTAATGGAGGAAATGGCGGTTTGATTGGTAGTGGCGGACTGGGAGGAAATGGAGGAACTGTACATAAAAGAAGTGCTGAAGGAGATGGAGGAGAATGGTGTATAGTTTGTAATGGTGGCAGTAATAGGAAATGAAAACAATGAAAAAATTAAACAATAATTTTAAAAATAAATACAAAAATATAGTTTATTTCTTTATTCTATTTAGTACTTTTTACAAATATTTTAAACTCATCTTTCTTTTCATTTAAGTCAAAATTAATCTACATATTTATATATTTACAATTAAATATTTTCACATTTAATGTACTAAAAACATTTAACAATATTTCTTAATTTATATTTAAACATTTATTTAAATTGCATTTGATTTAAATTTGAAAAATAATTTCGATTATCTTTTTTTAAATATATATATCATATATATGTATCTATGTATGTATGTTTAAAATAAGTTCTATAAAAAAACTAGTATTAATTTTATATTTTTTTAAAAAATTAAATTAAAAAATTGATATTAAACTTGTGTACTATAAACCTTTAAATGAAATTTGTCTGTTGGCCTTAGGCAATGTCATTTCAAGATGTAACAAAGGACACATTTCGTGGCCAAAGATATAGAAATGTTTATTTATTTATTCAAGCTTAATTCAAGCAATACATGATAACAATAAAATAACAATTAGGATCTTAATAATATAATAACTTATAACGTCACATAAAATTTACACAATACAAAATAAATTATTACTTAAAAGTAAAAAATAAAGATCGTAATAAGATATGAAATTATTGCGTCATAAAAATAAAAATTACAAAATACAGAAAAAAAATTATGCAAATAACGAATACAAAACATTTACAATACAACTTTATACTTGTAAAAAAATGATGCTTATATAAAAATGTATATTGAAGTATATACAGTTTTTACACTTCAATTTCAACCTTTTACAAATCAAATTCAACTTTTTACAATTCAAATTCAACTTTTGTAAATCAAATTCAATCTTTTGAAAATCAAATTCAACTTTTTGTAAATCAAATTCAACCTTTTTTTAAAAATAATTTTAAACTGTTAATTTTTTATAAAACACCAATTTTAATAAATATAAATTGTCGTGGAATACGGCCAAAAGGTATTGTTACAGGTTAAGGGAAGTTATGGGTCTTTTGATTGGCACCAATTGCTAATCTCTTTTTGATACACAACTTTGATACTAGAAGACTACTGCGTATCATGAAACAAAAATAAGTATAAAAGGAAGCATTTTTAAATAAATTCTCGAGTTTCCCTCAAAACCTAAACTATTGTCTTTATATATATACTTTTTGAGGTACCGCCGAGCACCTCCCAGTTGCTCCGACATAAATAAAGGTTATTAGTCGATAATAAATTCAAAATTAATATATAAAGCTAGGATATTCGCGTATAAGGCTTCTCCTGGTGCAGTTCTTGGCAATATCAATTACTAGTATATGTATATGCAATACGTGTATAGTAATTGATACAATCTGTATTGTTAAATGTTGCAGTAGCTTGTTCAATTACATCTCTCAAATGCGTGGTTTTGGTAGGGTCTGCGCTCTGCGGCAGGAGAAGTCTTATAGGCGAATATGCTATAGTTTTATATATTATTTTTGAATTTATTATTGACTAATAACCTTTTTTTATATTTATTAAAATTGCTGTTTTATAAAAAATTAATAATTTAAAATTATTTTTAAAAAAGGTTGAATTTGATTTACAAAAGTTGAATTTGATTTGTAAAAGGTTGAATTTGGAGTGTAAAAACTGTAATAGAAAAATAGAAAAATAGTTACGTCAAAAACAATAAAAGTAATAAAATTTACTTTGAAAAACTTAACTATTAGACATTTTTTAAAAACTTAAAGTTATTTACATAATTAAACATTAACCTTAGATTGGTAATGTATAGTAACTATTAAAAATAAAAATACGATAAACAAACCCCGGGTTTGTCAAAAGCACATTTACTCAAAATCGCCTCATGTAGAACTATGAGCTATTCTAAAACAATGGGAATTTCTATACGTGAATAGTATTTTTTTGTAGTATTTTCAATGTACTATAATATTGTGCAGGTTTAGTAGTAAATATTGTGCAGTTTTAGTAGTATTTTCAATGCACTATACATAGGAAAGATAAAAAATGATATGGTAAATATAGGTAAAAAATGTGTCCCTGTTCGATTTTATTAATTTTTTTCCTTCCAAGTTTATTATTCCAACAAAATACATATATATAAACTTATCATTTAAGTTTTCCCTAATTTTGCTTTTAATTGAACATATAATGTGATATGAAATAATAACCAATATTCCATTCATATAGCTCCTAAAAATATGCCAAATATTCGTTCTTTGCAAAATTTTATATGATTATGCATTTTGATTAATTATTAGTGTGAGGCAAATGATTATAATTTATTAATTAATGAACTTTAAAGAAATATAATTCTCGAAAGTTTTCTCATTATTTGTTTTTAAAAATATTGCGCGGTTATAATTATACAAGTAAATTAAAAATGTAATTTTTTGAATTTCGAAGGGCCACAACGGAAAGGGGAGGGGAGATACGGATACAATTTCTTCAGAGACTCTAGTTATTTTTTAGATATCTCTTTGGTACATAAATTTCAGCCTTCCATAATAAGCAGTTTGGGAAATACAGGGTGTTAAAAAAACTAAAAAAAGGTGTATGAAGATAACGGTATTTTTATACATCAAAGAATTAAATTTTAAAAAATTTGTTAATTTCACAATTAAGATAAAAGGTTTTCCTATCTTATAGCTTTTACTGACCTCAAAAATTTTTATTGCTTTAAAAGTTATTAGATGTCCAATATGGGCAATTTTCGAACTTGGAGGGGGAATAACTCAGAGGGGAAAAGAGATAGAAGAAAATTTTGTTTTACTGCACCTATTATTTTATTACTCTCTATCTATGGTCAAAATTTTAATACTCTATCTTAATAGATGTAGAAGTTTGTGTAAACGGACGGACGGACAGACAGACGGACAGACAGACAGACGGACAGACGGACAGACAGAGTGAAGCTAATATACACATTTCTTCCAATTTGGTTGGAAATGTGCTAAAAAGGAGATATATTGGGAATAGTAGGAAGTAAAAGATAAAGAGGGATCAAATTTCAATTACTACGTCTGTCGTAGGTTAACGCGTATCTCAGCTTTGTTTTATTACTATTGAAATCGAAATATTCAGAATTGCAGTTGGCAGTACGAACCATTCTTGTTATTGGCTCATTTTGATCATAGTCAGTACGGTGGGCAGTTAAGTTAAATAAAGGGATCGACCTTAAATTACGATAATTGATGTTAAAAGAAATTTTCCCCAGCAATATTGGGCAGTAAATGTTCCCTGAGACCAACTCATGAACGAAAATCGCATCAGAAATTCCTCGTCTTTTATATAATGGTTGTAGATTAATGCTGCAAACGATCCTCGTAAGGTGGCAGATTATAAATATCAGTCCAACCAAGGCCACGTAGCGCAAAGCGGAGGAATCTACGCTGAATTGCTTCAATCCTCTGGATATGAACAGTATGATGGGGTGACCATACCTGACTAGCGTACTCAAGAAGGGGTCTAACGAACGTCATATAGAGAGTCTTTGTCACATAAGGATTTGAAAATTCTTTTGACCATCGCTTAATGTAACCTAGCATAGAGTTAGCTCTCCTGATGATGCTATCCATGTGAGGACGAAAGCTGAGCTCCCTATCGCATATGACACCGAGATCACGAATTGATTCAACTCTGCTGACCAGTTCGTTATTAATGTAGTAATTCCGTGGGGTTGCAGGTATACGCTTCCGGGAGTAGGTGATAGTTTGACATTTGTCTACATTAAGTTCTAGAAAGTTTTTTTGACACCATATGGAAAAGGTATTCAGATCGTTTTGTAGATGGTGAGAATCAGCAGGAGCTCTGATCTGCCTATAAATTTTCATATCGTCCGCGAAAACTAACAGATCACTAATTTTGATTATTTGATCCACGACATTAACAGATAGAATAAATATTAAAGGTCCCAAATGGCTCCCCTGTGGAACTCCAGAGGTAGCGTTGATAGGTTTAGAAATAGAGGATCTAAATAGGACACTGTATTGACGATCACTCAAATATGATTCCATCCATTGTATAAATTTTGTTTGAAAACCAAGAGCTTTTAGTTTGAAGAGGATAATTTTGTGGGAGATTTTGTCGAAAGCTTTACTGAAGTCAGTTGCGACTACATCAATCTCATTTCCACTTTCCAAGGCACATAAGGCGTTCGATACAAAGACTGACAAGTTGGTTGTTGTAGACCTTCCCTTGAGAAACCCATGCTGTGTATCGGAGAAGATGTGTTTACAGTGAAAGTACATGGAGTCGTATACGATACTCTCAAAAAGTTTCGGAATACAGGAAAGTTTAGCTACCGGTCTATAGTTGGAGACTTCTCCTTTGCAACCCTTTTATGGATAGGAATAATATATGAGTCCTTCCATAATTTGGGAAAACTTCCTTTTAAGATAGATATCTGGAAAAGAGAGGTAAGTCGTTGGGCAAGATTGTGTAAACATTTTTGTAAAACGACAGGGGGAATACCATCAGGACCAGCACAATAATCATCCTTAAGTTCATTATTTTTTTCAATATTCAAATAAAATATTAATTTGTTTTTTTTAAATGTTTTTACTTGTATTATTTTACTATTAGGTTTTTTTTTCAGTGTCCCATTTTGGCTTTTACCCACTGTATGCCTTAAAGATATAAATTCAAAATTCCATCTGAGTTTGATAACAGTTAAAGAGGATATAATTTGTCTGTAAATCAAAATAATTAAGCAAATATTATAGATAGGAAGTAATAAAATTTGAAAGTATTTATTAGTAGAAATTATACAAAAATAAATAAATTTAATAATTTTCAGAAGAAATTATAATTTTTTCGTAAATTCTTAAAAATTTGTTATTACTTGCTATAAACTTTCATTAAATGATAACAAATTATATTGAGATTCCTTGGAAAACAAATATAAAATATCTTGGAATATACTTTTCATCCTAAATTAAAATTTATTATTCATATTAACAGAACTTAATTAAATGCGATAATAATGAAATTCCTTGGAAAACCAAGTAATTTTGGAGCCAACATTTAAATTCAAAGTAACAATTTTGTTTTTAGTAACAGCAGATAATTAAATCCATAAATAATTATAATCAAATATGCAAAAATAAATTAAATATAACAATATAATTAAAACTTAAAGTTCAATAGACCATGATTAGTCAAGTTTTTAGTTCTAATTATATGTTCAAAGATTATTCCTTCCAATTTTGTTTCTCAACGAATAGAATTTATATATGGCAACAAATTCAAATAATTAATTTATTATCAGATATGGGAACTACTTATAAGATTAATACTGGTCATGAAATGAAAAAGGAAAAATTATAAATAATTATTGTTGAATTACATAACTATATAACCAAAACTAAAATAGCGAATTTAAATATTAAATTAGCTTAGTTTATGCAAAGCAATAATAATTAGAGCCTAACTTAAATTTCGACATAACCTTCGACAGAATTGTTTTTTTAATTTGGTTTATTAATTGTTAAAAAAATGGAATGATCAAATTTTTATATATACATACTGTAATTTAAAATATTATTATAAATTTTAACTCCTAAATATTATTAATAATTATTTTTAATTCTCAGCACAAATATAGTAGAAATATTTACAATTATTTTTATTTTTCACTAGGATGCGAGTGTTCGCATTTTTTAGCCATATTCTTTAATGTCCTTTTCTTTAAAAATAGAATCCATATTGAAAAAGCAACAATAATTTTTCCAAAAACTCATAAAAATTTTTAATAAATATATAATTAAAAAAAATCGCTATCAGTTGTAAGAAAAATAATTTAAAAATCAGTATACAAAGTAAGTTGGAATTGAATCTTGTTATCAGAAAATTTCTTTTAAATATTTAATTTTTTTCTGATTGTTAAACTTCCTTAAATCCCCACTTAAAATAATCTCAGACTATAAAAGCTGAGCTATGAAACATATCAATCATCAATTACAATTCAGCAGCTAATTTACAAACTACAATAAAAATACAATTTTCCAATAATACAAAAAATGGCTAAGTGTTTAGTAAGAATTTTGTAAATAATTTAAATTTCGATTTTATTTACTAATATTTTGTTTTATTCAGATGTTATTATGTGTCTTGGTTGCAGTCACCTTTGTGGTAGCTGGAGATATCTATTATGACGGTTATGGAAATGAAAAATTTCCTGGCATTTCCGGAAAACTTAAAATAAATGCTGAAGGAAATGGAAACAGCGGTAATGGTGGAAATGGCGGTTTGATTGGTAGTGGCGGACGGGGAGGAAATGGAGGAAATGTGCATAAAAGAAGTGCTGAAGGAGATGGAGGAGAATGGTGTATAGTTTGTAATGGTGGCAGTAATAGGAAATGAAAACAATGAAAGAATTAAACAATAATTTTAATAATAAATACAAAAATAGTTTATTTCTTTATTCTATTTAGTACTTTTTAAAAATATTTTTACAATTTTAACAGGCAAAATTTATATTTCACAGATTTTTCTTTCCTTAATTCAAAATTAATGTGTTTATATATTTACAATTAAATATTTTCTAGATTTAATAGAAATGTAACATAAAACATAAAACAGATAGAATATAATTTTAAATTAAATAAACAACATTTTCAAATGAATTTTTCTTGGCTATTGAAAAGTTTTCTTACAATTTAAAAACAATTTTCATCTTTACCAAAGAAATTTTGTATGTACATAAATGACCAGAGATCATATATAATTTATATTATTTTGAAGTAAAAATTTTTTTTGTAAAATATTTAAAAATTTTAATGAATATAATTAATAAATTATTTAATTCATTTAAGAATATTTAGTTTATAGCACAACAAACTAATTATACTTTAATTATATAAAATATTTTCAATTTATTTATTTGTTTCTAGTTCTTTAAAAAATTATAATAGTATATTTAAAAAAATAATAATTATGAACCTATAATTATGAAAAAGGCGAGTATTCAATGAATTTTTTTTACTTGGATATTCAAGCGGCCATTTTAAATCATTAAGGATCTTAATACCAAAATGTGAAGTAAAATATGGTGATTTTTATTATTTCAAAAAATTTAATTTTAACTTATGCAAAAAATTCAAATATTACATTTCTCATCTTTTAAGTTATCAGAAAATTGCTTTTCCATTGAAACTCGAAAAAAAAATTCATTTAAAAAGAAAATACATATATTATTTAACAGAATTACAAAAATTGTATTGGGTGAAGATTTTAATGTGAGATACAAAAAAAAAACAAAGAACTAAAAGGAAGAATTATTACAAGGAAAGCTATAAAACATTGACATTATTTCATTACTTAACATAAATCTGTGGCCATGTCATTGGAAAAATATCTAAACAGAAAAAAAAATGCCGCGCAGCCGAACTACTGATCAGTAGTTTTATAATCATGGGCTTTTTTAAAATTATCTACTGTAACTGCATATTTTGAGTATTATGTTGCACCCTCTAGTGGCAGAAACTAAAGTTATAACAACTGTGATTTTATACTACTACTTACTACCTTTCATATGCGACATTAAACCTAATTTTTGGGAATTATTGACTATTGTAAATCACATTTTAAAAATTAACATTTTATATATTTTACCATTCAGCGCCTCTAGCGGTATAAATTTGCACTATGGTTACTGACATCGTATTCTACTCTTAAATACCTTTCCAACGAGTGGTCAAACTTCATTTGGTGCACATTTACTATATAAAATTACATTTTTATTCGGAAAAAGATGTTTTGGCAAAATGTGAATAGCGCCGTCTACCGGCCGAATTTTAAAATTATATCAATTACATCTGGTTCTCAATAAATCAAGCTTTCTATTATGAACTTGTGTGTACAGTAACTATATGTGAAATAACTGCTTTTTATTGTTTACATCGGACAGACGGACAGACAGACGGAGAGACGGACGGACAGAAAAGCGTTAACATAAGGGATTTTTTTTTAAAAAAAAGCCCTAAAAATGGAGCAACGGAATTTATAATAATTGACAAATTTAATTTATTTTCCATCTTTACATAACAGAAATTCAATTTATTAAAAGTCATCTTAAAATATATATTATGGGGTTACATAAATTGTTATAAATTTGATTGAATTATAAATAATATTTTATATAATTCCAATAAATGTGGAATTTGAATGTGAAATAAGATTAACCGTATATTTAAAAGAAAATTATTGTTAAATGCGATTATATTGAAATTCCTTGGAAAATAGATATAAAATATATTTTGGAGCCAACATTTAAATTCAAAGTAAAAAGTTTGTATTTAAATTCAAAGTAAAAAGCACAGAATTTCAAAAATAGGCTTTAATATTTTATAATAAATTATTGCAGAAGTTGAATGATAAAATATAATTATTATAAATTTTAAGTCCAAAATATTAAATTAATTATTATTTTTAATGCTCACAACAAATATAATACAAATATTTTTTTTTCATTAGAATTTCAGTCTTAACATTTTTTAACCATATTCTTTAATATCCTTTTCTGTAATTCTTGTTTCAAACTAATAACAATTTCCAATAGTCAGGGAAACAGAATGAAGATTCAATTAGCAAGAATACGTTATCCAAAAATTTAACAATAATTTTAATTTATTAAAATAAATATAATTAAAAAGAATATCGCTACCAATTATAAGAAAAATAATTTCAAAATCAGTATACAAAGTAAGTTGGAATCGAATCTTGTTATCAGAATTGTGAAAAATTCCTGTTAAATATTGAATTTTTTCTGATTGTTTAATCCCCACTTAAAATAATCAGCCTATAAAAGCTGAGCTATGAAACATATCAATCATCAATTACAATTCAGCAGCTAATTTGCAAACTACAATAAAAATACAATTTTCCAATAATACAAAAAATGGCTAAGTGTTTAGTAAGAATTTTGTAAATAATTTAAATTTCGATTTTATTTCCTAATATTTTGTTCCCTTCAGATTTTGTTATGTCTCTTGGTTGCAGTCACCTTTGTGGTAGCTGGGAGGGGTGGTAATGGTGGAAGTCACTGTATTTTTTGTTCTGGTGGAAATGGTGGGAGTGCATTAGACAAAAACGGTGGTATTGGTGGTAATGGTGGTAGTCACTGTTATTTTTGTAATGGCGGTGATGGTGGCAATGGTGGACGTGGAACTGTACATAAAAGAAGTATTGAAGGTGATGAAAACAATGGTTCCGGTGGCGTTAAGATTGGTGTTAATTGGGGTAGGAAGTAAGAGAAAGATAATTTGTTAATTGAAATTAAAAGAAAATTGATAAAATAAACGATAATTTTAATGATAAATTCAAAATTATTTCATTTCTTTATTCTATTTAGTACTTTTTACAAATATTTTCAACAGAAACAATTTATTTTTCGCCCATTTTTCATTCAAATTATAAACTTATAAAAAATATAAATTTTACTTCAGCACTTTCCCGGTCGTTTATCTAATACACTTATATTATCGATATTGATAAGTAATTTAAGTGATGTACAGAATTCGAAAGGTTTAAATTTTTAATTTGATATTTTGCGAATATTTATTAAAAATCCGCTTACATATGTTTCACATTTTTCTGTATTTGTTTTTCTTCAATCTTTTGGGTTTCTCTTAGAAAATTTTGCACATTGAAATTTGTGGAAAATAAAAACTTCTTCCTATCCCACAACAATTAAATTTGCACCTTCCCATAAATCCCCAATATCTTTCACAATTTCTTCCACACAAAATTTCCATATTTTAAAAATATTATACATATTTGGAAAATATTACTTTTGATAAAATTATTCTCTTCTTGTTATAATCATATGTGACCCTTATATACATTTAAAATAATTTAAATAATTTTTTTAAATGAAGTGAGATTATATTGAGATTCATTGGAAAACAGATATAAAATATCTTGGAATATAATTTGGAGCCAACATTTAAATTCAAAGTAACAATTTTGTTTTTAATAACAGCAGATAATTAAATCCAGAAATAATTATAATTAAGTATAAAAATATAAATTAAATATAAAAATATAATTAAAACTTTAAGTTTAACAACTAAAATCTTAAGTTTTCAGTTGTAATTAAATTTGAAGATTATTTTTCACAATTTTATCTTCAACAACTGGAATTTATTTATTGGTGACAAATTGAAATAATATTAATTGTTAAAATTATCAGACTTATGAAGTATAAGAAAAATTCTCGTCTCAATAATGCCGGTATGACAATGGCTTGAAAATTTCAATTTTTCAGAAACTATCCATTTAGAGGGAGAGGTAATATTTCTTATATGAGAAAAAGATATGAGTGCGAGTTACACGCTATATTAAAAAAAAATCCTGAAAGTAAAAATAAATCCAAAAAAAATCCATGTCGCTAATGATTTGTCACTGTGTAGCAGCAACAAAACCATTTCTGTCAAAAAAAATCGAAATTTTTTTGGATTTTTTTGTATATTTTTTGATGTTCATGATTTTTTTCAATATTCAAGCATTTGTTTTATTATTTTATTACAAATCGCCGCTTGAATACTTGTTTGCTTCATACGCCATTTTAGAGTTTTTTGAGTTAGGACCATATCTGTAGTGTTTGGGAGATTCTCTTTTTAAAACTGCAATTCGTTTTTTCTTATCTCTAATAGTTACTGAGATATCGAGTAGCAGTTTTGCTCCACATCCAATTCTTTTTTTTTTCAATGCTTGCTTGCCTCATTTCTCAAAAATCAGAAAAAAGGTAGCACGTAGAGCAACTTTTCTATACATTTTTCAAGTTATTTTTATTAAATGTTTTTTTGCTCTATATAAATGAGCAATGTACATGAAACATTAACATTAATATTAAATTATTTTTTTTGCTCCATATCCATTGCTCATTGATATAGAACTTTAATGCCAAATTTTTTTTTTACTTTTGCCTTATATCCATAGTAATTTTCATAGTCATTATATTATAAGATGGACATGGAGCCGTGCCAGTTATCTTCGGGACCCGTCTTGAAACACGGACCAAGAAGTCTAACATGTGTAAATTGTAAGTTGCAAATTTAGGGTGGATATGGAGCAAAGTGAAAATGTCAGAGGCGTATGAAGAAAACAAGTATTCGAGCAGCGAAATATCTTTGACAGATTAAAAAACAAAAACAATATATTTGACAGCATCAATACGACACTATAGTTGTCTCTCATTGAAAAATATTTGTGTTTCAGTCGCACAAAGAGACATTTTTTAGTTTTTTTTTTGGATTTTGTCAAGCCATTGTCATACGGACATAAGCAAAACATTTTTATGTAGGAGTATTAATTATGTAGGTACATTACATATATCTAATAAATGAATGAAAAAGAAAATTGTTAAATTATGATAAAAACTATGTCATTTTTTTAAATCATACGTTAAAGATTGTAAAATTTAATAAAATTTAAAGAAAGAGTTACTAAAAAGCTAAGTTTATGCAAAACACTAAGAGTTAGATCCCATTTAAGGTGCAATTCTTCAAATAATTAATTCCCTTAACAATGATTCTACATATATCCCTGCTGGCATTCTTTAATTATATGTTTGCTTGGTGACTTAGTGCTGAGGAACTATTGTACCAAAGAATTTATCAAGGGCTAGTTCTATTTATAGAGCCACAATATTGTTTATAATAAATTATTGCAGAAGTTGAATCTTCCAATTTTTAAAATCCTTTAATTTTAAATATTCTTATTATAAATTTTACCTACAATATATTGTTAGTTTTTTATTAGTTTTAATTCTCACAAAAATATAGTAGAAATATTCATAATTATTTTCATTTTTCACTAGGATGTGAGTCTTAATATATTTTAACCATATCTTTTAATATCCTATTCTTTAATGCATGTTTGTTTCAAACTAAGAAACAATTACAATATTAGCAACAAAAGTAAAAATATTTTATCCAAATACTTACCAAACATTTTAATTTTTAATAACAATATAATGGAAAATAATGTATCGCTATCAGTTACAAGAAAAATGATTTAAAAATCAGTACAAAGTTGGAATTGAATCTTGTTATCAAAATTGTGAAAAATACCTTTTAACTATTTAACTTTTTCTGATTGTTTAATTCTGACTTAAAATAGTCAGAGTATAAAAGCTAAGCTATGAAACATAGAAGTTATCAACTACAATTCAACAGCCAGTTTGCAAAGAAGTACAATTCAAAGTTAATTTTTCCAGTAATACAAAAAAGGCAAAGTGTTTAGTAAGAATTTTGTAAATAATTTAAATTTCGATTTTATTTACTAATATTTTGTTTTATTCAGATGTTATTATGTCTCTTGGTTGCAGTCACCTTTGTGGTAGCTGGAGGTATGAAGTAAGATGAAGGTAGGAAGTAAGATGAAGTTAGTTTATTAATTGAAATTGAAAGAGAATTAATAAAATATAAACGATAATTTAAATAAAAAAATCAAAAATAGTTAATTTCTTTATTTTATTAAATACTTTTTAAAAATATTTTAAACAGGAAAAATTTATATTTCACTCATCTTTCTTTCCATTTAATTTAATTAAATTAATGTACTATTCGAAAGTTAATTTCTGATATTATCCTAGTTTTTCGAAAGTTAATTTCTGATATTATCCTAGTCGTTACTATTATACTATTTAGAAAAAGTATTTGTATTTGATAATTTTCATTGTCTATTTTGTGCAGATTGAAGATTTTATGTCAGAATTAGGACTTACTACTTTTGTTTGGCCAGGTAATAGCCATGATTTAAACCCCCTTGAAAAATTATGGGCTCTATTCAAGGCCATTGCTAATATTAATTAGAGAGTACAACAACTGTCGAAATGTACAATTGGGAATACATTTTGTAGAATAGTAAATTTTATTTTATTTTTTCAATTGTGCAAAATATGAAGAATTCGAATAAAATACTAATTTGTTTTTTTTAAATGTTTTTACTTGTATTATTTTACTATTAGGTTTTTTTTCAGTGTCCCATTTTGGCTTTTACCCACTGTATGCCTTAAAGATATAAATTCAAAATTCCATCTGAGTTTGATAACAGTTAAAGAGGATATAATTTGTCTGTAAATCAAAATAATTAAGCAAATATTATAGAGAGGAAAGAAATTATTTATTAGTATAAATTTTACAAAAATAAAAAATTGAATAATTTTCAGAAGAAATTATAATTTTTAGTAAATTCTTAAAAATTTGTTATTACTTGCTATAAACTTTCATTAAATGATAACAAATTATATTGAGATTCCTTGGAAAACAGATATAAAATATCTTGGAATATACTTTTCATCCTAAATTAAAATTTATTATTCATATTAACAGAACTTAATTAAATGCGATAATAATGAAATTCCTTGGAAAACCAAGGAATTTTGGAGCCAACATTTAAATTCAAAGTAACAATTTTGTTTTTAGTAACAGCAGATAATTAAATCCATAAATAATTATAATCAAATATGCAAATATAAATTAAATATAAAAATATAATTAAAACTTAAAGTTCAATAGACCATGATTAGTCAAGTTTTTAGTTCGAATTATATTCGAAGATTATTTCTTCCAATTTTGTTCCTCAACGAATAGAATTTACATATTGGCAACAAATTTTAATAATTAATTTATTATCAGATATGGGAACTACTTATAAGATTAATACTGGTCATGAAATGAAAATGGAAAAATTATAAATAATTATTGTTGAATTACATAACTATATAACCAAAACTAAAATAGCGAATTTAAATATTAAATTAGCTTAGTTTATGCAAAGCAATAATAATTAGAGCACTAACTTAAATTTCGACATAACTTTCGACAGAATTCTTTTTTTAATTTGGTTTATTAATTGTTAAAAAAATGGAATGATCAAATTTTTATATAATACATACTGTAATTTAAAATAATATTATTATAAATTTTAACTGCTAGCTTAATATTATTAATAATTATATTTAATTGTCAGCACAAATATAGTATAGGAATATTCACAATTATTTTTATTTTTCTCTTAGAATGCGAGTCTTCACATTTTTTAACCATATTCTTTAATGTCCTTTTCTTTAAAAATAGAATCCATATTGAAAAAGCAACAATAATTTTTCCAAAAACTCATACAAAATAAATATATGTATAATTAAAAAAATCGCTATCAATTATAAGAAAAATAATTTAAAAATCAGTATACAAAGTAAGTTGGAATCGAATCTTGTTATCAGAAAAATTCCTGTTAAATATTTAATTTTTTCTGATTGTTTAATCCCCACTTAAAATAATCTCAGACTATAAAAGCTGAGCTATGAAACATATCAATCATCAATTACAATTCAGCAGCTAATTTATAAACTACAATTAAAATCTAATTTTCCAGTAATACAAAAAATGGCTAAGTGTTTAGTAAGAATTTTGTAAATAATTTAAATTTCGATTTTATTTACTAATATTTTGTTTTATTCAGATGTTATTATGTGTCTTGGTTGCAGTCACCTTTGTGGTAGCTGGAGATATCTATTATGACGGTTATGGAAATGAAAAAATTCCTGGAATTTCCGGAAAACTTAAAATAAATGCTGAAGGAAATGGAAACAGCGGTAATGGTGGAAATGGCGGTTTGATTGGTAGTGGCGGACTAGGAGTGAATGGAGGAACTGTGCATAAAAGAAGTGCTGAAGGAGATGGAGGAAAATTTTGTATAGTTTGTAATGGTGGCAGTAATAGGAAATGATAACAATGAAAAAATTAAACAATAATTTTAATACTGAATACAAAAATAGTTAATTTCTTTATTCTCTTTAGTACTTTTTAGCACATTTCCAACCAAATTGGAAGAAATGTGTATATTAGTTTCACTCTGTCTGTCCGTCTGTCCATCCCTTTACACAAACTTCTACATCTCTTAAGATATAGATAGATAATAATAAAATAATAGGTCCAATAGAACAAAATTTTCTTCTATCTCTTTTCCCCTCTGAGTTATTCACCCTCCAAGTTCGAAAATTGCCCATATTGAACATCTAATAACTTTTAAACCAATAAAAATTTTTGAGGTCTGTAAAAGCTATAAGATAGGAAAATCCTTTATCTTAATTGTGAAATTAACAAATTTTTTAAAATTTAATTCTTTGTTGTATAAAAACACCGTTATCTTCATACAACTTTTTTTTAGTTTTTTTAACACAAGGCTGAAATTTATAAGAGATATCTAAAAAATAACTAGAGTCTCTGAAGAAATTGTATCCGTATATCCCCTGCCCTTTCCGTTGTGGCCCTTCAAAAATCAAAAAATTACATTTTTAAGTTACTTGTAAAATTATAACTTCACAATATTTTTAAAAACAAATATTGAGAAAACTTTCGAAAATCATATTTCTTTAAAGTGCATTAATTAATAAATTATAATCATTTGCCTCACTTATAATTAATCAAAATACTTAATCATGTAAAATTTAGCAAAAAACGAACATTTTGCATATTTTTAGGAGCTATATAAATGAAATATTGGATATTATTTCATATCTTTATTATGTTCAATTAAAAGCAAAATTGCAGAAAACTTAAAAGATAAGTTTATATATATATTTTCCTGGAATAATAACCTTGGAAGGAAAAAATTTAATAAAATCGAACAGGGACGCATTTTTTACCTATATTTTCCCATATAATTTTTTACTAAAAAATACTATACACTTTATATTTCACTCATTTATATTTCACTCATTTATATTTCACTCATCTATCTTTCCATTTAATTCAAAATTAATGTACTATTTTTATTTACAATTAAATATTTTCACATTTTTTTCGAAAGTTAATTTCTGATATTATCCTAGTCGTAAGGTTAAGATACCGACTCGCAGTGATTGGAAGGTAGCAGGCCTTCTGAATGGGTTCGACTCAGTACTGTTCACTGATGGTTCAAAGATGGACTGTGGTGTTGGCGCTGGTGTCTACTCAGAATCGCTGGATGACTATAGCCCTTTCCTATAGACTTCCGGATAGCTCTAGTGTTTTCCAGGCGGAAATGCTGGCTATCTGGAAAGCCTGCTTACTTGTCAAGAACGACCCATCCCCTAAGCGCAGGGTGGCTATAGTCACGGATAGCCAGGCTGCTATCCTAGCCTTAAAATCTCCTTATATTTCATCTAAGCTGGTTCCTCAGTAGAGCTAGCGCATATAAATAACCGGTTCGAGGTCACGTTACTTTGGGTTCCAGGTCATAGGAATATTGTAGGTAACGAGAAAGCCGATGAACTAGCACGCACTGGTTCCGGCCTAGACGCATTGCTTGCGGAAGAGGTGAACCCTCCAATCAATAGTATAAAACGGAATATCCTCCTTCACTTCCAATTGCTAGCTAACCTTAGGTGGGTGAACTTAGCAACATGTAAAACATCCAAAAAAACATGGCCCCGGTATTCAAGTAGGAGAACATCAGCTGATCTCCTGAACTACTCGCGCAAAAACATTGCCAGAATACTAGCGGTGTTTACTGGGCATTGGCCAATCGGTGAACATGCAGCCAGACTAGGCATCCCCTTCCACCTATCCTTCCGTAGCTGTCAAGAACCGGACGAGAGGGAAACTGTAATGCACTACACTTGTAAGTGCCCAGCGCTAGCCAGAGCTAGATACTGTTTTCTGGGCAGTCCTTTTCTTGACAATCTCAGCAACCTAGCCACAATACTACCAACAGATATGGTACATTTCCTAAATGCCACAGGGTGGCTTTAATCTACCTTCTCTCCTTCCATACTTGAAATTGGTGGTTCACGAGGCCAGTGGTAGCAAAACGGCGCTATAGCGTTAATTGGAGCCTCTTGAACAGCCGGGTCAAGAGGCTCGCCACTTAAACCAACCAACCAATCCTAGTCGTTACTATTATACTATTTAGAAAAATTATTTGTATTTGATATTCTTCATTGTCTATTTTGTACAGATTAAAGATTTTGTATCAGAATTATGAATTACTACTCTTGTTTGGCCAGGTTAATAGCCCTTATTTAAACCCTGCTGGGCTCTATTCAAGGCCATTGTTAACATTAATTAGAGAGTACAAAACCTGTCGACATTAATTAGAGAGTACAAAAACTGTCGAAATGTACAATTGGGAATATATTTTGTAGAATAGTAAAATAATATACTAAAGTTATTTATTTGATATACATTTTTGACTATCATTGCCAAGACTTAAAAGAGATTTTATTTCGGTCGCGCTATATACACAATATGCACTATGATTGAATTTATAACTTATTGTAATTTTTGGAATCCATAATGATAATTATATGTATAACTCTTTCCAACAGTTACTAAGATGCAGTTAACAAGCGTTTAATATTTATTAAATTTTTTTTTTCGATACTTAAAATTAAATTTGATATGCTCCTGGTTGGCTGGGTTGTCCAGCGTAATAACCGGGTTAGTCTTCCAATAAAACCACCTACTCCACCAGCACCTCTAGCTCTACCTAATCCACCGCTTGCATACATTTATTTAAATTAAATATTTCATAGAACCAATTTTTCTCGGTGAAAACTAATTCATATAATTCTGTTTTGTTTAAAATGATCTTCCACCTCTGCCAATGATTATGAAATTAACAAAAACTATCCTAAAATTTATGAAAATTAATTTAAAATTATATTAAGTAAATTGAACTATTGCAAGTACTTAAAGGAAATTTCTTTTATTTACTGAGATTTGTTCGAAAAGACTGACGCAAATATGTAACCTAAATATTGATACAAAGGACTTCATACAAAATATTAATATCAAGAACTGTATCTAAATATAGTAATAGTCCGAACTTCAAATCCACTGTCCCATTTTCATTTTGACATTAATTTTTGTATTTTTTAAATTTTTTTTAATTATTTTAATTATGTTATAAATGAACTAAAATTTTATTTTATTTTTTCAATTGTGCAAAATATGAAGAATTCAAATAAAATACTAATTTGTTTTTTTTAAATGTTTTTACTTGTATTATTTTACTATTAGGTTTTTTTTTCAGTGTCCCATTTTGGCTTTTACCCACTGTATGCCTTAAAGATATAAATTCAAAATTCCATCTGAGTTTGATAACAGTTAAAGAGGATATAATTTGTCTGTAAATCAAAATAATTAAGCAAATATTATAGATAGGAAGTAATAAAATTTGAAAGTATTTATTAGTAGAAATTATACAAAAATAAATAAATTTAATAATTTTCAGAAGAAATTATAATTTTTTCGTAAATTCTTAAAAATTTGTTATTACTTGCTATAAACTTTCATTAAATGATAACAAATTATATTGAGATTCCTTGGAAAACAGATATAAAATATCTTGGAATATACTTTTCATCCTAAATTAAAATTTATTATTCATATTAACAGATCGTAATTAAATGCGATAGTAATGAAATTCCTTGGAAAACCAAGGAATTTTGGAGCCAACATTTAAATTCAAAGTAACAATTTTGTTTTTAGTAACAGCAGATAATTAAATCCATAAATAATTATAATCAAATATGCAAATATAAATTAAATATAAAAATATAATTAAAACTTAAAGTTCAATAGACCATGATTAGTCAAGTTTTTA
Source organism: Empis stercorea (assembly GCA_949752835.1). Lineage (NCBI taxonomy): Eukaryota > Metazoa > Arthropoda > Insecta > Diptera > Empididae > Empis > Empis stercorea. The sequence continues at coordinate 5,748,330 of OX457089.1, forward strand.
GTTCGAATTATATTGGAAGATTATTTTTTCCAATTTTGTTCCTCAACGAATAGAATTTACATATTGGCAACAAATTTAAATAATTAATTTATTATCAGATATGGGAACTACTTATAAGATTAATACTGGTCATGAAATGAAAATGGAAAAATTATAAATAATTATTGTTGAATTACATAACTATATAACCAAAACTAAAATAGCGAATTTAAATATTAAATTAGCTTAGTTTATGCAAAGCAATAATAATTAGAGCCCTAACTTAAATTTCGACATAACCTTCCACAGAATTGTTTTTTAATTTGGTTTATTAATTGTTAAAAAAATGGAATGATCAAATTTTTATATATACATACTGTAATTTAAAATATTATTATAAATTTTAACTCCTAAATATTATTAATAATTATTTTTAATTCTCAGCAGAAATATAGTAGAAATATTCACAATTATTTTTATTTTTCACTAGGATGCGAGGGTTCACATTTTTAAACCATATTCTTTAATGTCCTTTTCTTTAAAAATAGAATCCATATTGAAAAAGCAACAATAATTTTTCCAAAAACCCATAAAAAAATTTAATAAATATATAATTTAAAAAATCGCTATCAGTTATAAGAAAAATAATTTAAAAATCAGTATACAAAGTAAGTTGGAATCGAATCTTGTTATCAGAAAAATTCTTTTAAATATTGAATTTTTTCTGATTGTTTAATCCCCACTTAAAATAATCTCAGCCTATAAAAGCTGAGCTATGAAACATATCATCAATCATCAATTACAATTCAGCAGCTAATTCGCAAACTACAATTAAAATCTAACTTTCCAATAATACAAAAAATGGCAAAGTGTTTAGTAAGAATTTTGTAAATAATTTAAATTTCGATTTTATTTACTAATATTTTGTTTTATTCAGATGTTATTATGTGTCTTGGTTGCAGTCACCTTTGTGGTAGCTGGAGATATCTATTATGACGGTTATGGAAATGAAAAAATTCCTGGAATTTCCGGAAAACTTAAAATAAATGCTGAAGGAAATGGAAACAGCGGTAATGGTGGAAATGGCGGTTTGATTGGTAGTGGCGGACTAGGAGTGAATGGAGGAACTGTGCATAAAAGAAGTGCTGAAGGAGATGGAGGAAAATTTTGTATAGTTTGTAATGGTGGCAGTAATAGGAAATGATAACAATGAAAAAATTAAACAATAATTTTAATACTGAATACAAAAATAGTTAATTTCTTTATTCTCTTTAGTACTTTTTAGCACATTTCCAACCAAATTGGAAGAAATGTGTATATTAGTTTCACTCTGTCTGTCCGTCTGTCCATCCCTTTACACAAACTTCTACATCTCTTAAGATATAGATAGATAATAATAAAATAATAGGTCCAATAGAACAAAATTTTCTTCTATCTCTTTTCCCCTCTGAGTTATTCACCCTCCAAGTTCGAAAATTGCCCATATTGAACATCTAATAACTTTTAAACCAATAAAAATTTTTGAGGTCTGTAAAAGCTATAAGATAGGAAAATCCTTTATCTTAATTGTGAAATTAACAAATTTTTTAAAATTTAATTCTTTGTTGTATAAAAACACCGTTATCTTCATACAACTTTTTTTTAGTTTTTTTAACACAAGGCTGAAATTTATAAGAGATATCTAAAAAATAACTAGAGTCTCTGAAGAAATTGTATCCGTATATCCCCTGCCCTTTCCGTTGTGGCCCTTCAAAAATCAAAAAATTACATTTTTAAGTTACTTGTAAAATTATAACTTCACAATATTTTTAAAAACAAATATTGAGAAAACTTTCGAAAATCATATTTCTTTAAAGTGCATTAATTAATAAATTATAATCATTTGCCTCACTTATAATTAATCAAAATACTTAATCATGTAAAATTTAGCAAAAAACGAACATTTTGCATATTTTTAGGAGCTATATAAATGAAATATTGGATATTATTTCATATCTTTATTATGTTCAATTAAAAGCAAAATTGCAGAAAACTTAAAAGATAAGTTTATATATATTTTCCTGGAATAATAACCTTGGAAGGAAAAAATTTAATAAAATCGAACAGGGACACATTTTTTACCTATATTTTCCCATATAATTTTTTACTAAAAAATACTATACACGTATAGGAATTCACATTGTTTTAGAATAGCTCATAGCTCTACATGAGGCTATTTGGAGGAAATGTGCTTTTGACAAACCCGGGGTTTGTTTATCGTATTTTTAAAAATATTTTCAAGAGGAAAAATTTATATTTCACTCATCTTTCTTTCCATTTAATTCAAAATTAATGTACTATTTTTATTTACAATTAAATATTTTCACATTTTTTTCGAAAGTTAATTTCTGATATTATCCTAGTCGTAAGGTTAAGATACCGACTCGCAGTGATTGGAAGGTAGCAGGCCTTCTGAATGGGTTCGACTCAGTACTGTTCACTGATGGTTCAAAGATGGACTGTGGTGTTGGCGCTGGTGTCTACTCAGAATCGCTGGATGACTATAGCCCTTTCCTATAGACTTCCGGATAGCTCTAGTGTTTTCCAGGCGGAAATGCTGGCTATCTGGAAAGCCTGCTTACTTGTCAAGAACGACCCATCCCCTAAGCGCAGGGTGGCTATAGTCACGGATAGCCAGGCTGCTATCCTAGCCTTAAAATCTCCTTATATTTCATCTAAGCTGGTTCCTCAGTAGAGCTAGCGCATATAAATAACCGGTTCGAGGTCACGTTACTTTGGGTTCCAGGTCATAGGAATATTGTAGGTAACGAGAAAGCCGATGAACTAGCACGCACTGGTTCCGGCCTAGACGCATTGCTTGCGGAAGAGGTGAACCCTCCAATCAATAGTATAAAACGGAATATCCTCCTTCACTTCCAATTGCTAGCTAACCTTAGGTGGGTGAACTTAGCAACATGTAAAACATCCAAAAAAACATGGCCCCGGTATTCAAGTAGGAGAACATCAGCTGATCTCCTGAACTACTCGCGCAAAAACATTGCCAGAATACTAGCGGTGTTTACTGGGCATTGGCCAATCGGTGAACATGCAGCCAGACTAGGCATCCCCTTCCACCTATCCTTCCGTAGCTGTCAAGAACCGGACGAGAGGGAAACTGTAATGCACTACACTTGTAAGTGCCCAGCGCTAGCCAGAGCTAGATACTGTTTTCTGGGCAGTCCTTTTCTTGACAATCTCAGCAACCTAGCCACAATACTACCAACAGATATGGTACATTTCCTAAATGCCACAGGGTGGCTTTAATCTACCTTCTCTCCTTCCATACTTGAAATTGGTGGTTCACGAGGCCAGTGGTAGCAAAACGGCGCTATAGCGTTAATTGGAGCCTCTTGAACAGCCGGGTCAAGAGGCTCGCCACTTAAACCAACCAACCAATCCTAGTCGTTACTATTATACTATTTAGAAAAATTATTTGTATTTGATATTCTTCATTGTCTATTTTGTACAGATTAAAGATTTTGTATCAGAATTATGAATTACTACTCTTGTTTGGCCAGGTTAATAGCCCTTATTTAAACCCTGCTGGGCTCTATTCAAGGCCATTGTTAACATTAATTAGAGAGTACAAAACCTGTCGACATTAATTAGAGAGTACAAAAACTGTCGAAATGTACAATTGGGAATATATTTTGTAGAATAGTAAAATAATATACTAAAGTTATTTATTTGATATACATTTTTGACTATCATTGCCAAGACTTAAAAGAGATTTTATTTCGGTCGCGCTATATACACAATATGCACTATGATTGAATTTATAACTTATTGTAATTTTTGGAATCCATAATGATAATTATATGTATAACTCTTTCCAACAGTTACTAAGATGCAGTTAACAAGCGTTTAATATTTATTAAATTTTTTTTTTCGATACTTAAAATTAAATTTGATATGCTCCTGGTTGGCTGGGTTGTCCAGCGTAATAACCGGGTTAGTCTTCCAATAAAACCACCTACTCCACCAGCACCTCTAGCTCTACCTAATCCACCGTTTGCACACATTTATTTAAATTAAATATTTCATAGAACCAATTTTTCTCGGTGAAAACTAATTCATATAATTCTGTTTTGTTTAAAATGATCTTCCACCTCTGCCAATGATTATGAAATTAACAAAAACTATCCTAAAATTTATGAAAATTAATTTAAAATTATATTAAGTAAATTGAACTATTGCAAGTACTTAAAGGAAATTTCTTTTATTTACTGAGATTTGTTCGAAAAGACTGACGCAAATATGTAACCTAAATATTGATACAAAGGACTTCATACAAAATATTAATATCAAGAACTGTATCTAAATATAGTAATAGTCCGAACTTCAAATCCACTGTCCCATTTTCATTTTGACATTAATTTTTGTATTTTTTAAATTTTTTTTAATTATTTTAATTATGTTATAAATGAACTAAAATTTTATTTTATTTTTTCAATTGTGCAAAATATGAAGAATTCAAATAAAATACTAATTTGTTTTTTTTAAATGTTTTTACTTGTATTATTTTACTATTAGGTTTTTTTTTCAGTGTCCCATTTTGGCTTTTACCCACTGTATGCCTTAAAGATATAAATTCAAAATTCCATCTGAGTTTGATAACAGTTAAAGAGGATATAATTTGTCTGTAAATCAAAATAATTAAGCAAATATTATAGATAGGAAGTAATAAAATTTGAAAGTATTTATTAGTAGAAATTATACAAAAATAAATAAATTTAATAATTTTCAGAAGAAATTATAATTTTTTCGTAAATTCTTAAAAATTTGTTATTACTTGCTATAAACTTTCATTAAATGATAACAAATTATATTGAGATTCCTTGGAAAACAGATATAAAATATCTTGGAATATACTTTTCATCCTAAATTAAAATTTATTATTCATATTAACAGATCGTAATTAAATGCGATAGTAATGAAATTCCTTGGAAAACCAAGGAATTTTGGAGCCAACATTTAAATTCAAAGTAACAATTTTGTTTTTAGTAACAGCAGATAATTAAATCCATAAATAATTATAATCAAATATGCAAATATAAATTAAATATAAAAATATAATTAAAACTTAAAGTTCAATAGACCATGATTAGTCAAGTTTTTAGTTCGAATTATATTGGAAGATTATTTTTTCCAATTTTGTTCCTCAACGAATAGAATTTACATATTGGCAACAAATTTAAATAATTAATTTATTATCAGATATGGGAACTACTTATAAGATTAATACTGGTCATGAAATGAAAATGGAAAAATTATAAATAATTATTGTTGAATTACATAACTATATAACCAAAACTAAAATAGCGAATTTAAATATTAAATTAGCTTAGTTTATGCAAAGCAATAATAATTAGAGCCCTAACTTAAATTTCGACATAACCTTCCACAGAATTGTTTTTTAATTTGGTTTATTAATTGTTAAAAAAATGGAATGATCAAATTTTTATATATACATACTGTAATTTAAAATATTATTATAAATTTTAACTCCTAAATATTATTAATAATTATTTTTAATTCTCAGCAGAAATATAGTAGAAATATTCACAATTATTTTTATTTTTCACTAGGATGCGAGGGTTCACATTTTTAAACCATATTCTTTAATGTCCTTTTCTTTAAAAATAGAATCCATATTGAAAAAGCAACAATAATTTTTCCAAAAACCCATAAAAAAATTTAATAAATATATAATTTAAAAAATCGCTATCAGTTATAAGAAAAATAATTTAAAAATCAGTATACAAAGTAAGTTGGAATCGAATCTTGTTATCAGAAAAATTCTTTTAAATATTGAATTTTTTCTGATTGTTTAATCCCCACTTAAAATAATCTCAGCCTATAAAAGCTGAGCTATGAAACATATCATCAATCATCAATTACAATTCAGCAGCTAATTCGCAAACTACAATTAAAATCTAACTTTCCAATAATACAAAAAATGGCAAAGTGTTTAGTAAGAATTTTGTAAATAATTTAAATTTCGATTTTATTTACTAATATTTTGTTTTATTCAGATGTTATTATTTCTCTTGGTTGCAGTCACTTTTGTGGTAGCTGGAGATATCTATTATGACGGTTATGGAAATGAAAAAATTCCTGGAATTTCCGGAAAACTTAAAATAAATGCTGAAGGAAATGGAAACAGCGGTAATGGTGGAAATGGCGGTTTGATTGGTAGTGGCGGACTGGGAGGAAATGGAGGAACTGTACATAAAAGAAGTGCTGAAGGAGATGGAGGAGAATGGTGTATAGTTTGTAATGGTGGCAGTAATAGGAAATGAAAACAATGAAAAAATTAAACAATAATTTTAATAATACATACAAAAATAGTTAATTTCTTTATTCTATTTAGTACTTTTTACAAATATTTTAAACTCATCTTTCTTTTCATTTAATTCAAAATTAATCTATTTATATATTTACAATTAAATATTTTCACATTTAATGTACTAAAAAGATTTAGTAATATTTCTTAATTTATATTTAAACATTTATTTAATTGCATTTGATTTAAATTTGAAAAATAATTTCGATTATCTTTTTTTAAATATATATATCATATATATGTATCTATGTATGTATGTTTAAAATAAGTTCTATAAAAAAACTAGTATTAATTTTATATTTTTTTAAAAAATTAAATTAAAAAATTGATATTAAACTTGTGTACTATAAACCTAACCTTTAAATGAAAATTGTCTCTTGGCCTTAGACAATGTCATTTCAAGATGTAGGTTAGGTTAGGTTAAGAAGGGGTGTGTGTTGAACTTTGGTCAACACACGTCACGAGAGATCTCGGTGGATCCATTGTGGTCCCCGCGCGTGGTCCAAAACTAAGCACTAATCCTGTCAAAGATTCTACTTACCTTTATGAAGAGAACCGTTCTCCATAGAGGTATGGTTGAAAGGGTCGATAAGTTATCTAAAGTGTCTCGGCCCAAGTATTTGTACCTGATGCGTGCAAGGCTGTCACATTCGCACACTAGATGTTCTAGTGTGGCTTCTTTCGTTTCGTCTCCACAGCGACATAAGTCAACCATGGGAAACTTTCAAGATGTAACAAAGGACACATTTCGTGGCCAAAGCAGCGTTGCCAATACTAAATTTTAAATTAAGCCACTCGGAGTCCAAAATTATGCCAAGTGGCATAATAAAATCATACATCACGAAATATTATAATTATAAATAAATAACCAAATTTAAGGGGAAAATTGGTCGTTTTTCTTTATATTTTGAGTCTCTAGCTTGTATTCCTCATCTCTTTCTCTCAGGAAACAATTTCGTATTTAGTATACTTTAGTTATAGTTTAAAATAGGAAATAGGAGCTAGAATCTTTCAATTTTTTTTTAGGGATATTTAATTGCATGTATATATGAAGAAGTTGGGAGAATTTACGTTTTCCAGTTGCAGTTTGTCGCAAACGTTGCAGTTTTCAGGTTTTTATTGTGTTTAAGGCTGCTTTTGCAGATTTAAATTTAAAAAATGTTGAAAATACTTATTTCTTGAAAATACAAAACTTTAAAATTAAAATATGCCAAATTATGCTATATGAACTTTGAATTATACCACTTTTTATGCCGGCATAATTTAATTTTGAAATTATGCTTTTTCAAAAAAAATATACCACAAGTGGTATAAAATATACCACTTTGGCAACGCTGGGCCAAAGATATAGAAATGTTGTGGTTATAATTTGAATCCTGTCATAACAAGCAATATGAGAAATGAGAGGATGATGTATTTTTTTTCAAATAATTATCCTTCATAAACTTTCTAAAAAAAAATGAAACACATTAAATAGCCAATTGGTGACTGGTGTTAAAACGACTTTATTACGGTAATTGCAGCCACCGGCCGATAGGTAATAGGTGATGATAGGTGACTCGCAACTTAAACCAACCAGCCAACCAATGCAACATAGAATAAATAGTCCCGATAATAGTAAAAAAAAGAACATAAAAGGTTTGTAAATCGTGCTCGAAATCATCGTGCTCGAAAGTTAATTTTTGGTATTATCCTATCCTAGTGTGGTCGTTACTATGATACTAATTTAAAAAAATGATTTGTATTTGATATTTCTTTGTCTATTGTACAGGTTAAAGATTTTGTGTCTGAATTAGGACTGACTAATCTTGTTCGGCCAGGTAATAGCCTTGATTTAAACCCCATTGAAAATTGCTGAGCATTGCAATATATTTTGTAGATTAGTAAAATAATACACTCATTTTATATATTTGATATATACATTTTTGACTATCATTGCTATCAAATTATATAAATAAACACATTAAATTTTTGAAAAAGCTCATATATAATTCAATTTTGTCGTCCCAAGACTTAACAGAATTTATTTCGGTTGCTACATATATGCAACCAAAACACTTTGATTGAATTTATATTACATATTGTAATTTTTTGAACCATATATCGTTAATTATATATAACTCTTTTCAACAGCTAATAAGATACAGTTAACAAGCATTTAATCAAAGCCGTATATAATATACGGCTTTGATTTAATAAAAAAGAGCACGATGATTGATTTAATAATCAAAGCCGTATATAATATATAATATATACGGCTTTATATACGGCTTTGATTTAATATTTATTAAATTTTTTTTTTCGATACTTAAAATAAAATTTGATATGCTCCTGGTTGGCTGGGTTGTCCAGCGTAAAAACCGGGTTAGTCTGCCATTAAAACCACCTACTCCACCAGCACCTCTAGCTCCACCTAATCCACCGTTTGCATACATTTATTTAAATTAAATATTTCATAGAACCAATTTTTCTCGGTGAAAACTAATTCATATAATTCTGTTTTGTTTAAAATGATCTTCCACCTCTGCCAATGATTATGAAATTAACAAAAACTATCCTAAAATTTATGAAAATTAATTTAAAATTATATTAAGTAAATTGAACTATTGCAAGTACTTAAAGGAAATTTCTTTTATTTACTGAGATTTGTTCGAAAAGACTGACTCAAATATGTAACCTAAATATTGATACAAAGGACTTCATACAAAATATTAATTTCAAGAACTGTATCTAAATATAGTAATAGTCCGAACTTCAAATCCACTGTCCCATTTTCATTTTGACATTAATTTTTGTATTTTTAAATTTTTTTTAATTATTTTAATTATGTTATAAATATATAAATGAACTAAAATTTTATTTTATTTTTTCAATTGTGCAAAATATGAAGAATTCAAATAAAATACTAATTTGTTTTTTTTTAAATGTTTTTACTTGTATTATTTTACTAATAGGTTTTTTTTCAGTGTCCCATTTTGGCTTTTACCCACTGTATGCCTTAAAGATATAAATTCAAAATTCCGTCTGAGTTTGATAACAGTTAAAGAAGATATAATTTGTCTGTAAATCAAAATAATTAAGCAAATATTATAGATAGGAAGTAATAAAATTTGAAAGTATTTATTAGTAGAAATTATACAAAAATAAATAAATTTAATAATTTTCAGAAGAAATTATAATTTTTTCGTAAATTCTTAAAAATTTGTTATTACTTGCTATAAACTTTCATTAAATGATAACAAATTATATTGAGATTCCTTGTACAGGTATAAAATAAACAGGTATAAAATATCTTGGAATATACTTTTCATCCTAAATTAAAATTTATTATTCATATTAACAGAACTTAATTAAATGCGATAATAATGAAATTCCTTGGAAAACCAAGGAATTTTGGAGCCAACATTTAAATTCAAAGTAACAATTTTGTTTTTAATAACAGCAGATAATTAAATCCATAAATAATTATAATCAAATATGCAAATATAATTTTAACTTAAAGTTCAATAGACCATGATTAGTCAAGTTTTTAGTTCGAATTATATGTTCAAAGATTATTCCTTCCAATTTTGTTTCTCAACGAATAGAATTTATATATGGCAACAAATTTAAATAATTAATTTATTATCAGATATGGGAACTACTTATAAGATTAATACTGGTCATGAAATGAAAATTGAAAAATTATAAATAATTATTGTTGCATTACATAACTATATAACCAAAACTAAAATAGCGAATTTAAATATTAAATTAGCTTAGTTTATGCAAAGCAATAAGAATTAGAGCCCTAACTTAATTTTCGACATAACTTCCGACAAAATTGTTTGCCTAAGTGCCCTAATATTATTTATTTTTATTTAAAATATTATTAATTATTATTTTTAATTCTCACAACAAATATAGTAGAAATATTTTTTTTTCATTAGAATTTCAGTCTTAACATTTTTTAACCATATTCTTTAATATCCTTTTCTTTAATTCTTGTTTAAAACTAACTAAAATTTCCAATAATCATGAAAACAGAATCAAGATTCAAATAGCAACAATAGTTTATCCAAAAACTTAAGAATAATTTTAGTTTAATAAAATAAATATAATTAAAAAAAATGATTTAAAAATCAGTACAAAGTAAGTCGGAATTGAATCTTGTTATCAGAAAAATTCTTTTAATATTTAATTTTTTCTGATTGTTTAATCCCCACTTAAAATAATCTCAGACTATAAAAGATGAGCTATGAAACATATCAGTCATCAATTACAATTCAGCAGCTAATTTGCAAACTACAATTAAAAGCAAATTTTTCCAACAATACAAAAAATGGCTAAGTGTTTAGTAAGATTTTTATAAATAATTTAAATTTCGATTTTATTTACTAATATTTTGTTTTATTCAGATTTTATTATGTCTCTTGGTTGCAGTCACTTTTGTGGTAGGTGGAGATGGCAACGGTGATGATGGTGGAAATCGCGGTTCAATACGTACTGGTGGCATTAAATGGACTATGCACAAAAGAAGTGTTTATTTGATACCTGGAGATGGTGGTTGTACCTCTGGTGGTAGTGGCCCTCGTAGTGGTAAACCTGGTTATTGAAAGTGAAAGAGAATTAAAAAAATAAACGATAATTTAAATAAAAAATTCAAAAATAGTTAATTTCTTTATTCTATTTAATACTTTTTAAAAATATTTTAAACAGGAAAAATTTATATTTCACTCATCTCTTTCCATTTAACTCAAAATTAATGTGTTTATATATTTACAATTAAATATTTTCACATTTTATATACTAAAAAGGTTTAATAATTTTACCGTTATTATAATATTTAATATTTTGTGATGATTTAATTAAAAATTGATATCGATTATTTAAGTGAAATATTTGTGCTTGTACACGTAATAAGTGCATAATTAAAATGAATAAAATGAAAATTGAATTAATTCTTTAGAACGAAGGAAACTTTAAATTTACAGTTGATAGTTATGTCTATCATTTGGAAATAATAACAAGAACATAAATTTCGTGTAAAATATTTATCATTTATTTATGATTTTTTTTGTTAATTTGAAATATAAAGGCTCAAATACATTCAAAAAGTGCGAACAAAAAGTACCACTTTTTGAAAATTATGTTTTGTCCCTGTTCGTAGCATTAAAATTTATATCATTCCTTTTCATTTTTCAAAAAGTGAATAATTAAAAAGCTAAAAACATTCTAGCTTTAAAAAAGTGGAAAACAGTGGAAGCTTTAAAACACTAACACATATAAACATTTGCATAGTTTTCCCGGTAGGTTTCAGAAAAAGCTTCAGAAAAAGGTAAAAATTTATGATAACAATCAAAAAAGGTTTGGGTATATGATAAAAAATGGTTTTACTATATGATAAATGAATGACATTTGACATTTAATAAATATGTGAATGACTGACTAATTTTGAAATGATTAATTTTGAATTAATTCGATTAGTATAAACAATAATGTTATGTTAACATCAATTTCTTTTCAGACACACTTTCTTACACTTTCCTACACTTTCTTACACCCTCCATGGTGTAGAAAATTTTTGCGTTCTTTTGACTACACTTTCTACACTTTTTTTAAATCGGCGCCTAGAAAAAGTGTACACTTTTCTACACCCTCAAATTTGAAAGTGTAGAAAGTGGAGATTTCATTAATTTTTTTTTTAACTTTTTAAGGTGGAAATATATACTATTCGTCAATTAAATAATGTTTTAATCACAAATTATGAAAAAAAGTATAACAATTTAAAATTATAAAGAATTTTGTCAGGGTGTAATAAAAGTATGTTTTATTCACACCTTACACTTTCCTACACCACAGATTTTTGACAATTCCCACCATGGTGTGGTGTAGAAAAAAAATTTCTGAAAAGAAATTGATGTAAATTACCCGTTTTGTATCATCTTTATTTAAAAAAAAATTTTTATACACAAAGTATTTTTGTACCCAATAAATATTATATTTTAAATACGATAATTTGAAATTTCAAATAATTTCAAATATGATAAATCATAAATATAAAAACCAAATGAAAATAATTATTTTTTATAAATAATCTGTCAAGTGTCAATCAAACTTCAAAATAATATAAATAGCTTTTTACAACAAAAAGAGCTTTTATTTAGTTCATAATATTCTTCCAGTGGCGCTGTCATATAAACAACATTTTCACTTTTTTCACTTTTCTCACTTTTTGAATGTATTTGATTGAGCCTTAATTCTGTATTTTTTAAAAATCGGGATTTACGTCATTATTTTGACGATAAAGATTTTTCAAAAAACGAAATCTTGATTTACGTAAAAAAAAATTAAAAGTTTCTAAAAAAATTAAATAATAATAAAATATTTTAAGTTTTAATAAAAAATGAAATGATAATTTTAAAATACATTTAAATGATTCCAATTTTTTATTATTATATAATTTCTTATCATATCTGAACAATATTTTTTAACGTTATAATTCAGCAAAGTTTCGGATGTCAAGATTTATAATTAAATGGGCCATTGAGAGAACAATGATTTTGTACACTATAAACATATATAAAAATTATCTATGTAAGATATGTTAAGTGTACAAAATTCTTACAAATTTATTATTCATGGAAATTAAGGACGAAAATTATATATTTTAATTTAATTTTACTCTTCATAATAACTCTAGTAATTTTCATTTCATTACATTGTTACAAAATAATTTTCTAAAATAGAAAATTTAATAATTGAATTTTAATTAAATAATTTTCTCTTCCTTTTCATTAAAATCTTTTACAATCAATTTCCATTCAGAAGAATATATTCTAAATTGAAATTAAATTTGCTTAAAAAATATAGACCATAATTTTCAAACATCTTTAAAATGGAATAATACACAAAATGCCTAATATATTTATTTATATTCTGCGATATTTTTTTAGCAACGTGCAATTACAAAGTTTTCTTTACACGCAATTTCATTCCATCGCGGGATTGTTAAAACTTCCAAAAATAAAATTAAGGATAATTTATTGTCTATTTCTTTGTTATAGCTTTAAAGTTCATTTACCCTTACTATATACCAGTCTATCATAAAGCCCTGGGATTATTTTAGAATATAAAAGAATAAATTATCAAACAAACAAAAAATTATTGTATATACCATCCGGGATCCGGGATAGACAAAATATGTGATTAAATTTTTGAGTTAACGAAAATTTTATATATATCAGAATATTTATATCAGTAGAGTAAAAAAATGTTGTTAAAATTTTTTGTTTGAAGATTTTCACGATTATCGCAGCGTAAATTAAAATTGTTTTAAAGTTTTATGAGGTTCCTAAAGAAAAATTTTAATCAAAAGAAATTTTATATCAAAATTATTTAACTTTATTATTTTAAATACATTTTTAATACAATTTTTATACAACAATTTGGAAAAAAATATAAAAGCATTTTGCACGATGATTTTTAAACGATGACATTTAAAGGTGTAAAATTTTGATAAAAAAATTATATATCGTTCCACTTGCAATTCATCATTATTATTGTTATGGTTATATGTACTCTATGAATGATAATGTTTAACGAAATGATACAAAAACAATAATTATAATTTTTATCATTTTATAATAGAAATGATTGGCATTGAAAGTTATACAAAGTTCATGTCATTATTATTATCGTCACACGTCCATAACTGTGAAACTGGAAATTGCTTTTATATTTTAAAGATTAAATTTTGTAAAATATTATTTTGACATGTATGTTGATACAATTTAATGTAGTATATCAACATCAAATAATGTTTTTTTTTAAAGATAATATTGAAACTATATAAAACGCAATATAGCTTTAATATTTCAGAAATTTCGTGGACAAATTTTAATAATTTTAAATATTTTGTTAAATATTTGTGTGAAAAATATAATGTGGTAAATAGATTTTTAGTATAACAAGATTTGATTCGGTTTTTAAATTTTATATTATTGCCCACAGATCATTAAATTTAATATAACAGAAAAATATTATTATAAACTTTAGCTTTTTAAAGACTTTTTTCCAAGAATTATTATGATTATATATTTTGTAGATTAGTAAAATAATACACTCATTTTATATATTTGATATATACGTTTTTGACTATCATTGCTATCAAATTATATAAATAAACACATTAAATTTTTGAAAAAGCTCATATATAATTCAATTTTGTCGTCCCAAGACTTAACAGAATTTATTTCGGTTGCTACATATATGCAACCAAAACACTTTGATTGAATTTATATTACATATTGTAATTTTTTGAACCATATATCGTTAATTATATATAACTCTTTTCAACAGCTAATAAGATACAGTTAACAAGCATTTAATCAAAGCCGTATATAATATACGGCTTTGATTTAATAAAAAAGAGCACGATGATTGATTTAATAATCAAAGCCGTATATAATATATAATATATACGGCTTTATATACGGCTTTGATTTAATATTTATTAAATTTTTTTTTTCGATACTTAAAATAAAATTTGATATGCTCCTGGTTGGCTGGGTTGTCCAGCGTAAAAACCGGGTTAGTCTGCCATTAAAACCACCTACTCCACCAGCACCTCTAGCTCCACCTAATCCACCGTTTGCATACATTTATTTAAATTAAATATTTCATAGAACCAATTTTTCTCGGTGAAAACTAATTCATATAATTCTGTTTTGTTTAAAATGATCTTCCACCTCTGCCAATGATTATGAAATTAACAAAAACTATCATAAAACTTATGAAAATTAATTTAAAATTTATATTAAGTAATTAATCAAGTTTTATTAACATTACTATAAAATTTTGCAAGTAATGAAAATTAACTTCCTTTGATTTACTGAGATTCGTTCGAAAAGACGAAAGCAAATATGCAACCTAAATATTAATACGCCCCAAATATATTCCATCTGAGTTTGATAACAGTTAATGAGGATATCATTTTTCTAAAATTCGAAATAATTAAGCAAATTTGGGAGGTATTTATTGATAGAAATTATTCTTCTCATTATATAAAAAAATAAAAAAAATTTAATAGTGAATTTCAGAAGAAATTATAGTATTTTTCGTAAATTCTTAAAAAATTTGTTATTACTTACTATAAACTTTCATTAAATGATAACAAATTACTCCGAAAGTAAATGTGACACTTGAATGTAAAATAAGATTAACAATATATTTAAAAAAAAATATTAATAAATGCGATAATAATGAAATTCCTTTGAAAATTGATATAAAATATACTTTGTAGCCAACATTGAAATTCAAAGAAACATTTTTGTTTTTAATAACAGCAGATAATTAAATCCATAAATAATTATAATCAAATATGCAAATATAATTTTAACTTAAAGTTCAATAGACCATGAACAGTCAAGTTTTTAGTTCTAATTATATGTTCAAAGATTATTCCTTCCAATTTTGTTTCTCAACGAATAGAATTTATATATGGCAACAAATTTAAATAATTAATTTATTATCAGATATGGGAACTACTTATAAGATTAATACTGGTCATGAAATGAAAATTGAAAAATTATAAATAATTATTGTTGCATTACATAACTATATAACCAAAACTAAAATAGCGAATTTAAATATTAAATTAGCTTAGTTTATGGAAAGCAATAAGAATTAGAGCCCTAACTTAATTTTCGACATAACTTCCGACAAAATTGTTTGCCTAAGTGCCCTAATATTATTTATTTTTATTTAAAATATTATTAATTATTATTTTTAATTCTCACAACAAATATAGTAGAAATATTTTTTTTTCATTAGAATTTCAGTCTTAACATTTTTGAACCATATTCTTTAATATCCTTTTCTTTAATTCTTGTTTCAAACTAACAAAAATTTCCAATAATCATGAAAACAGAATCAAGATTCAAATAGCAACAATAGTTTATCCAAAAACTTAAGAATAATT
The DNA here is from genome assembly GCA_949752835.1 of Empis stercorea. Classification (NCBI taxonomy): domain Eukaryota; kingdom Metazoa; phylum Arthropoda; class Insecta; order Diptera; family Empididae; genus Empis; species Empis stercorea. The sequence goes on from OX457089.1 coordinate 5,764,655, forward strand.
TTAATTTAATAAAATAAATATAATTAAAAAAAATGATTTAAAAATCAGTACAAAGTAAGTCGGAATTGAATCTTGTTATCAGAAAAATTCTTTTAATATTTAATTTTTTCTGATTGTTTAATCCCCACTTAAAATAATCTCAGACTATAAAAGATGAGCTATGAAACATATCAGTCATCAATTACAATTCAGCAGCTAATCTGCTAAGTACAATTAGAAGTTAATTTTCCAATAATAAAAAAAATGGCTAAGTGTTTAGTAAGATTTTTATAAATAATTTAAATTTCGATTTTATTTACTAATATTTTGTTTTATTCAGATTTTATTATGTCTCTTGGTTGCAGTCACTTTTGTGGTAGCTGGAGATGGCAACGGTGGTGATGGTGGAAATGGTGGTTCGATTGGTAGTGGCGGTGATGGTGGCAGTGGTGGAACTGTATATAAGAGAAATGCTGAAGGAAATGGAATCGGTGATAGGGCCGGATGTGTTGGTACGTTTGGTACTAAGGGCCTGAGAAATTTGCATAAAAGAAGTGCTGAAGTAGGTGGTCACGGTGATGATGGTGGAAATCGCGGTTCAATACGTACTGGTGGCATTAAATGGACTATGCACAAAAGAAGTGTTTATTTGAGACCTGGAGATGGTGGTTGTACCTCTGGTGGTAGTGGCCCTCGTAGTGGTAAACCTGGTTATTGAAAGTGAAAGAGAATTAAAAAAATAAACGATAATTTAAATAAAAAATTCAAAAATAGTTAATTTCTTTATTCTATTTAATACTTTTTAAAAATATTTTAAACAGGAAAAATTTATATTTCACTCATCTTTCTTTCCATTTCAAAATTAATGTACTATTTTTATTTACAATTAAATATTTTCACATTTTATATACTAAAAAGGTTTAATAATTTTACCGTTATTATAATATTTAATATTTTGTGATGATTTAATTAAAAATTGATATCGATTATTTAAGTGAAATATTTGTGCTTGTACACGTAATAAGTGCATAATTAAAATGAATAAAATGAAAATTGAATTAATTCTTTAGAACGAAGGAAACTTTAAATTTACAGTTGATAGTTATGTCTATCATTTGGAAATAATAACAAGAACATAAATTTCGTGTAAAATATTTATCATTTATTTATGATTTTTTTTGTTAATTTGAAATATAAAGGCTCAAATACATTCAAAAAGTGCGAACAAAAAGTACCACTTTTTGAAAATTATGTTTTGTCCCTGTTCGTAGCATTAAAATTTATATCATTCCTTTTCATTTTTCAAAAAGTGAATAATTAAAAAGCTAAAAACATTCTAGCTTTAAAAAAGTGGAAAACAGTGGAAGCTTTAAAACACTAACACATATAAACATTTGCATAGTTTTCCCGGTAGGTTTCAGAAAAAGCTTCAGAAAAAGGTAAAAATTTATGATAACAATCAAAAAAGGTTTGGGTATATGATAAAAAATGGTTTTACTATATGATAAATGAATGACATTTGACATTTAATAAATATGTGAATGACTGACTAATTTTGAAATGATTAATTTTGAATTAATTCGATTAGTATAAACAATAATGTTATGTTAACATCAATTTCTTTTCAGACACACTTTCTTACACTTTCCTACACTTTCTTACACCCTCCATGGTGTAGAAAATTTTTGCGTTCTTTTGACTACACTTTCTACACTTTTTTTAAATCGGCGCCTAGAAAAAGTGTACACTTTTCTACACCCTCAAATTTGAAAGTGTAGAAAGTGGAGATTTCATTAATTTTTTTTTTAACTTTTTAAGGTGGAAATATATACTATTCGTCAATTAAATAATGTTTTAATCACAAATTATGAAAAAAAGTATAACAATTTAAAATTATAAAGAATTTTGTCAGGGTGTAATAAAAGTATGTTTTATTCACACCTTACACTTTCCTACACCACAGATTTTTGACAATTCCCACCATGGTGTGGTGTAGAAAAAAAATTTCTGAAAAGAAATTGATGTAAATTACCCGTTTTGTATCATCTTTATTTAAAAAAAAATTTTTATACACAAAGTATTTTTGTACCCAATAAATATTATATTTTAAATACGATAATTTGAAATTTCAAATAATTTCAAATATGATAAATCATAAATATAAAAACCAAATGAAAATAATTATTTTTTATAAATAATCTGTCAAGTGTCAATCAAACTTCAAAATAATATAAATAGCTTTTTACAACAAAAAGAGCTTTTATTTAGTTCATAATATTCTTCCAGTGGCGCTGTCATATAAACAACATTTTCACTTTTTTCACTTTTCTCACTTTTTGAATGTATTTGATTGAGCCTTAATTCTGTATTTTTTAAAAATCGGGATTTACGTCATTATTTTGACGATAAAGATTTTTCAAAAAACGAAATCTTGATTTACGTAAAAAAACATTAAAAGTTTCTAAAAAAATTAAATAATAATAAAATATTTTAATTTTTAATAAAAAATGAAATGATAATTTTAAAATACATTTAAATGATTCCAATTTTTTATTATTATATAATTTCTTATCATATCTGAACAATATTTTTTAACGTTATAATTCAGCAAAGTTTCGGATGTCAAGATTTATAATTAAATGGGCCATTGAGAGAACAATGATTTTGTACACTATAAACATATATAAAAATTATCTATGTAAGATATGTTAAGTGTACAAAATTCTTACAAATTTATTATTCATGGAAATTAAGGACGAAAATTATATATTTTAATTTAATTTTACTCTTCATAATAACTCTAGTAATTTTCATTTCATTACATTGTTACAAAATAATTTTCTAAAATAGAAAATTTAATAATTGAATTTTAATTAAATAATTTTCTCTTCCTTTTCATTAAAATCTTTTACAATCAATTTCCATTCAGAAGAATATATTCTAAATTGAAATTAAATTTGCTTAAAAAATATAGACCATAATTTTCAAACATCTTTAAAATGGAATAATACACAAAATGCCTAATATATTTATTTATATTCTGCGATATTTTTTTAGCAACGTGCAATTACAAAGTTTTCTTTACACGCAATTTCATTCCATCGCGGGATTGTTAAAACTTCCAAAAATAAAATTAAGGATAATTTATTGTCTATTTCTTTGTTATAGCTTTAAAGTTCATTTACCCTTACTATATACCAGTCTATCATAAAGCCCTGGGATTATTTTAGAATATAAAAGAATAAATTATCAAACAAACAAAAAATTATTGTATATACCATCCGGGATCCGGGATAGACAAAATATGTGATTAAATTTTTGAGTTAACGAAAATTTTATATATATCAGAATATTTATATCAGTAGAGTAAAAAAATGTTGTTAAAATTTTTTGTTTGAAGATTTTCACGATTATCGCAGCGTAAATTAAAATTGTTTTAAAGTTTTATGAGGTTCCTAAAGAAAAATTTTAATCAAAAGAAATTTTATATCAAAATTATTTAACTTTATTATTTTAAATACATTTTTAATACAATTTTTATACAACAATTTGGAAAAAAATATAAAAGCATTTTGCACGATGATTTTTAAACGATGACATTTAAAGGTGTAAAATTTTGATAAAAAAATTATATATCGTTCCACTTGCAATTCATCATTATTATTGTTATGGTTATATGTACTCTATGAATGATAATGTTTAACGAAATGATACAAAAACAATAATTATAATTTTTATCATTTTATAATAGAAATGATTGGCATTGAAAGTTATACAAAGTTCATGTCATTATTATTATCGTCACACGTCCATAACTGTGAAACTGGAAATTGCTTTTATATTTTAAAGATTAAATTTTGTAAAATATTATTTTGACATGTATGTTGATACAATTTAATGTAGTATATCAACATCAAATAATGTTTTTTTTTAAAGATAATATTGAAACTATATAAAACGCAATATAGCTTTAATATTTCAGAAATTTCGTGGACAAATTTTAATAATTTTAAATATTTTGTTAAATATTTGTGTGAAAAATATAATGTGGTAAATAGATTTTTAGTATAACAAGATTTGATTCGGTTTTTAATTTTTATATTATTGCCCACAGATCATTAAATTTAATATACCAGAAAAATATTATTATAAACTTTAGCTTTTTAAAGACTTTTTTCCAAGAATAATTGTTTGTTACCTATAGGGAAGATAAACCTATTAATAATGTTATGCTTGGCAATTATTTGATTTATTATAAATTAATTAATTATAAGGTCTTGGTTGATCGGATGTTCTATTTAATGTGGTATACTATTATTTTCAGTAATTGGAAATAATTTAAAAATAATAAATTGTAATTAATTTAATTAATATGATTTTTTTTTTTGTAATTTCAATATTTTGTACATATAAAATTTAACACTTATATAATTTTCAGCTTGGTTGGAATTTATAAACAATAGAAAAAAATATGTTTACTATCAATCACGCATTCTACTAATTAATATTTATTATCTATATAATTACTAATTTAATATTTATTAAACAAAAATTAATTTAATTTATTAATTATAATTATTTATATTAAAATTATTTATAATTAGTTTCTAAAATTTGCCATATAATTAATTCCAATTATAATAAATTTTAAATATTTAATATTTTATTTTTAGTTATCATTTATTAGAATGTTGTAAATTTATTTATTTTAGTAAATTTATAATTAATTAAATTAGATAAACTAAATTCAAAATTACAAATCATATTAAATAAAATAACAATTTAATCAAAAATAATTGGTAAATCAAAAATAATTGGAATTATCTCCATTATTTCGAAAAGTAATTATATCGAAATTTGTATACCTAACAAAAAATTTATTCCTATTTTCCATTTATTCTTATAAAAAAAAATTATGTAAACGCAAATTTCAAATAAATAAAATGTAAAGAAAATCAGACAGCACAAAAAATTCTTCAACATACTAAAAAAAAAATCCTTTTAACTTAAATTTTACTTTTATAATTTTATATTTCACCTGGTTTCATATATAAATAAATATTCGTTTTTATTATTTAAGAAATGAGAAATAATGTTTCACAAAATTACAAAATTTGAATACAAAATTATATTTTTACAATAAAGAAAATCTTTCTGACTTTTGTAATTTATATAAAAAAAATATTTATCTCTTTGGTAAAATAATTTCTAAACATTTTTACAAAAATCGTAAAAGATTCTTCAATTTTTTGGAATGAAAAAATGTTTTGCTTTACGAGATTAAACACATTGCGGAAGGTGAATAATTTATTGATAATATAATGTAATCAATTATTTACATTTACAATTTTCATTCTAAATTATTTCAATTTTGGAATTTTTTTTATTCAAATAAATGTTATTTTTGGTTCAAAAGTCTTTAATCTTGTAAAAATATTTAGTCAATTGTTGAGACTAGAGCAGATTGAACCAATAAAATTAATGGATTCAATACAAATATTCATAAGATTATTAAATATATAAATTACTATTGAAATTAATCACAGAATTTTTAAATTATATAAAGCTTTTATTAAATTTTATCAATAAAATAAATTTAATTTACTTGCACATTGAAATTTGATTTAATAATAATGTATTAAGAAATTAGTAAATTTCGATTTGTGTTTAGATTTTTTATAGTCTCAGTTAGAAAATAACTGAAAATGTCATTTCCAATTACCTTAATTCAAAATTATGTTTACTTTTGGAACTTAACAAACATAAGAAAATAAATATTTTAATAATTCATTTTTTTATAAATAAAACTATATTTGAATTTTATATCCGCAACAAAAATTCACAATTCGCAATTGACTATAATAATAATAAAGTAAAATTTTGGAAAAAAAAGGTTTGAAATATGAAAAAATCTTATTGAACCCTTGAGAAATTATTTGAATTTCATCATTTTTGGGGAAACAAACAGGATATTACATAATAAATATAAATTTTATAGCACTTTAGGAACTTAACATAAACATCGAAAGCATTTAAATATATTTTATTTTTTCTATACAATATAAATAAAATATTAAAAGTTTATTCGGTATAATATTAAATTTAATTTACCCCGAAATTATATACTAAAATTTAATCTTCGAAAAACCAAGAAATTATTTAAAAACAAACAAATTTAAATTATTGAATTTAATATAAAAAAATATAACAGAGAGAAAATCATATTTTCTATATTTTACTTTATGTTAAATATTACAGACACAATTTGTAGAATAATGAAACCTTTTTGAACCCATCACCAGATCAATGATTAACTTACTTTTTTTTTTTGTATATTTATATCAATTTCCTTTAAGGAAGTGGAAGAATTTTACAAACAAAAATTTTATTTATGACAATTTTATGAAAGTTTATTTTATTCCTTGTGGGAATATAATGAACTTTAATTTTTCTACTACTGCTTAGGTTAAAGAATTTGATTTCTTATCTATATAGAATGGTAAAAATGAAATTGACACGTTTTCCACTCTTTAGAAATACTATACTTACAGGAAACAAGTATGATAAATTCATATATGTACATAAAAATGTTCCTTCTACGTATAAAATGTAATTCTAATAGTTTTCTTTACCATTTGAATTGCCTTTAATTTGTGCTGTACATTAAATTCTGAAATATTTATCAAGCCGTAAGTATCATTCATAATTCATATAAGAAATATTTGAATGTAAATGCTTCAATGTAATATTTCAGAATTTGTTCTTGTTGAACGTGTATCGATGGTTAAATTAGATAACAAATTTTTGTGGAATCATTTTTACAGTAGTTTAGTTTTTTTTAAATCAAATATTCTTTATGTATACCATGAAGAACATTATTAGATAAAATTTTCAAGAAAATTTGGCATACAAACCTAAACTTAGTAAAATTTACATCCTGGGGGATAATGACCTGCATTATGTAATTTATTAATTTATGGAAATTGATTTATATAGATTTAAATTGTTTTACTTTACTTTACGTTCTGGATTTCATAATTCATATTTGCAAAAAAAGGTTATAAAACTGAAAACGTTTTTAATTTATATATCCAATCTAATGTTATAGGTACCATACAACTTACGCATATTTGTCTATATTTTCAACCAAGCATGTTTTCTAGTCATTATATCGAAACTTTATTGTAGAAAAACAGTTTATCCAAAAGCCTAGGCAATAATAAATAATTTTATAAATATTTTCTTGTACTATATTTAAAATGATAAATTATGGTAATATATAATAAAATAATATTGTATATCTAATTTATCATTTTTTTTTTTTGTAATTTTCTAAATTTAAATTATTTGACAATCCTTTTATATCCTTTATTTAATATGGTAATAAAGGTAAACATAAAATGTGTACACAAATTATGTCAAAAATTGGGAAAATTTAATAATGCCATTAGAAGAAAATAATATGCAAAACTAAAATTGTTTATAATGTCAGTAAAATTTAATCTATTATTATATAGAAATAATTTAGGAAAGAGAAAATACCCACAAAATATTATTTGATAGTTTGTGCCTACATATAAATTAGTTTTACCAATTATTGGGAATAAATGCACAAGTTTGAATATAATATTTATCTCTAAAATATTGTCGTTTTAATGAATTTGATAATAAACGAACTTATTACCGAAATTCAATGTTGAAATTAATATTATATTATAGAGACTTTTAAAAGTTATAACCATTGAATTGTATTTTAATAGAAATATATGGTTTCAGGATAAATTAAATTCTATTTATTTTAGTGTGTATATTCTATTATCCTAAATTTAAAATATAATTATGTATAGAAATAAAATTTCCTTCGAATTAGTAAACTTGCTTATCTGAATTTTGTAGTTATATGCTTTCAGTAATGAGTTTTTAACTTATTATTGTAATTTGACTGATTCCCCATAAAGCTTCATAATGACATGAACCAAACCTTTATCTTTATAGTATCAAACTAATATAATATTCATCACCGTCAATATTAATTTATGTTATACTAAACTTTTCATCATCATTGAAATAATTACGACTACAATAATGACTACAACAATTTTTTTTTGTATAAATTTTATAGTAAATTATAAAGTAATAATATAAAAATAAAATAAAATCCTTCATTTAAAGGAAGCTTTAAAGGGATTAAAGAACCATGATAAACAATAAAATGTTTCCATTTAGTAAATTTCTAGTCCATAAGTTATAAGTATAATAAACACAGACAATTTTTTTTTTGCAAAATGAAGATCCGAGGATTATTTTAACCTTAACTAACTAAGTTATAAACAAAAGCGGCTACTTTAGGGTGTAAATAAAACTTCAAAAAAAAAAAAATTATATAAAATTTCAATAGAAGGTAAAATAATGAAATATACTCGGCCGACAATAAATTTAAGTAAAATATATAGTAGTTTTTTCTTTGTGCAAAAATTCCTTATTTCGTGTACTTTGAATATAAAATTTAATATTTTTATTGTTAAGGATATTTCATTTTATTTATATACTTTAAAAAATTAAAAAAATTAAATTGAAATTTATTAATATTAATTAAACAACACAATCTTGCAAGAAAAATAAAAGAAATAATTAATGCAATTAATCTTAGTTATAATTTAATTTTCTAAATTTATTTTATGCTAAAGAAGAAAAAAAATATGAATGAATTTTTCATGAATAATAAATTAAGGGGTTAATATTTAATGTTGACCATTTAATTTTCCAGTGAAATTATACAATTATTCGTTTTTATTTACTTTGGATAATTTTTTAATATTGAATTTAAATGTTTTACAAGTAAAAATACAGAGTGTGACAGTATCAATATAATTTTAACAATATTTAATGTAAGTAATTTTCGCCTGGGTGGTAAATGAAAATGCTATTCAAATATTAATATTCTAATTTTAGACTTTATATCGACGGTGTTTGACTTCATGTGATACAAATTCTTTGATAATAAAATTATTATAAATTCCATTTTTCACTATCTATTCTTTTCAGTTCATTTAACACATTTTTGATAGCATAAAGATAAAACAGAAACATATATGTATATTGTAACTCTTCGTTATTTAATATTGAAAATACATATATGAAAATTTTGCATCAAATTTTAATATTATGTATTATATTTTTATTTTTACATGAAGTTATTTTAAAAGGCCAATTAAATTTTATTAACTCTTCTATAATTAATAATAATTATAAAATATTTAATATAATTTTATATATTAATTTAATTTAATTTAAATTTGAGTGCTTTTTTCCCTTTATTATACAAATTTCTTACTTGCAAATGAACCATTTTAGTAGATACTGAAGATAATTTAATATAAAGCTTTTATGAAAACTCTATTTAAACGAAAATTATAATGCATAATATATAATATAAAATATATCTATTATAGCTTTAATTTTTAAATTAATTTTAATAGTAAAATATTTAGCTGAACATTTATTAAGAATCAATTAACAATGTAATTTTTTTTTCCATAAACGAAGATATCATGATATCCACCTGGCAACGTTTATAAATTTAAGTTGAATATCCTTTAATTTCCAACAAAACCAAAAAATTTATATTAATTAATTTGGTAAATAAAAATTTTTTATTATTAAATTTTTCCTTTTCAAGGAAAATAATAAATTTTTGAAAGTATCAGAAAAATATATACATAATAAATTACATAAATTTTAATAACTACTTAAAAAAAAAATTTGGTTTATTTTATAATTTTAATAATGATAAAGATTATTTTCATTTAATTATACAAATTATATTTCACTCTATTTGTAGATTATTATATAATTGAAAGGTAATTAATTAATTAACATAACATGATCATAATAATTAAGTAATGTTTCTTATTAATTAAATGTAAAATTTGATATTATAAAAGTCTTTTATATAATTAAGTAATTATTTCAAATTTAGTTGAAATTTATTAGTGGAATTTTGTTCACAACAAATTTTCTATTTACTCGGAAACAATACGATTAGACAGATTAACATATATCTGTTAATTATCATTTTAAATTAGCTAAATGAATTTATACAAATATGTATAGAAAAATAATATCAATAAAAAATTAATTTAAAATTTAAGTTTTTTTTTTATTGAATAATTTTTTTTTTCGCGAAATTTCTTTTATATACCAAAAACATAAGTTTATCCTGAAACTTTTAATTTAATACAAAATTTCTATATATATATATATATTTTTTTTTTGCTGATAATTTTATTTAAGGAAATTTAATAAAAACTAACAGCTTCACCAATAAAAAAAATTTACCCTCCTTTTATTTTATTAAACATGACTACAATTTTCTTCTTTCTGCTTATCTAATATACATTTTATATATAGAAAGTTTTATCGTCTTTCATGTTATCTTATTTATTTATTTTTTTTTTCTGAGTGTTGAAAACGTGTCTGGAAACTTTTATCCCTAAAAATAGAGTTTAGAAATAATAATATTTGTCTTTAAAAAAAAAATTATATATTTTTGTTTTATCGTGACAAAATAACGATAAAAATCAATATTTATTAGTGTTAAGGTAAATCATTATTGATCAAAAAAAAAAATTTATAGTCCTTTCATATTGATGTTATCATTTATATAAAAATAGTTTATCATTTATTATGGTTATGTTGTAAAAGTAACACTTTAAGAGAGATGATTTCATATATATAGATATATGATTTGTATTATACATAAATATTTATTTTAATGATGAAATAAGGAAGATATTTTGTTGTTTGATGAAATATTGTTATTAAATTATCGATAAGGGGACAAGGTTAATGTCTGAAATAGAAAGGTTTTTTGATGTTGTTAATAAAATTAAATTTATAAATGATTTAATTAAATATACTAAAATTGAGTAAAATTTTATGATAGATCTGCAATGATGAAATGAAATAAATTAAAGTGATGTAAATATTTGTCTATAGTTTTGCATATAAACCAGCAAAAATATGTTAAAAATTTTTATGTAGAAAAAACTCATTTATAAACATTTTCTCTATAATTAATTTTATCGTACATTTCCTGCTCATAGATTAGTTAAATATTCATCTTTGTGTTTGTTTAATATCTCCAAAATTTAAAAATTTAGATAAAAAATTAAATGTCCTTTAAATAACAAATGTTAATTCTGCAAAGAAGTACGAATACTCGTAACTCAGAATTTACAAGAATTGAACTCGAAACAAAAAATTTTTACACGAATAGGTTGTCGAAATTTCGGACAATCACTCGTAATTCGAACATTTCGGATTCTTAGAGAATCTGGAAAAATATATATAGGTAAATTTGCTATAAATCTTGTAGGAAGTTAATTTATCAATTTCGAATTTAAATAAAATCCCTTAATATTTTATGTTGATTTTTTTGTATAAATTATTTGCTATGATGCAAATCTACAATATTCTTACAGAAATATTAGAAATTTTCCTTTTTTTTTTGTAAACATTTAAAAAAAATGAATCCTTCTATTTATTTCCGTTTTCTATATAAATAAGAAAAATTACTATTAAATATGATATTCAAATTTAGATGACTTATCTTCAACCATAAATTGTCCAGAAAATGGCACCACTAAACTAAACTGTCCAGTCATAATTTAAATTTTATTTGAAATTTGTAAAATTAAAGTTTATGAAATCAAGAAGTTTGTATTAAAGATGATTTTTTTATGAATTTTAAAATTACAATTTTCTTAAACATTTTATGTGTCTCTTATTGTACATAAATATTTTTTTGCAGAATTTTCTTATTAAATGTCCTTTTACGAAAATTGTAAAATTAAAATGTATACAACAACATCAAGTATATATACTAAAAAATGAACAAAATGAATTTTCTCTGAAAATGTTCTAGTGTTTTGTCCACTTGGCATTTGTGAATTTATTTCCATTTTTTTTTTTTGTAAATGTTATTGGTGATATAAAAGATTATGCTAATTAATTATGAAATTCGTTTTTTACACTATAAGAGGATTTTAATTAAAAGTACAGAAAAATCATGATCAGAATAAATGTAAGGAAATTAAGCATTTGTTTATAATACATAGTAAGATTCAGGATTAAAAATTAAAGGATATATATTTTTATTTACAATAAAAAAGGAATATTTCCAAAAAAATACAATACAATATAGAATAGACTATTGGAAAATATCAAAATTCTGACCATATTATATTTTGTAATTTTGATTATGGTAATAAATATTTAAATTATAGTAAAACTATTACAGATTTTGTTAAAAATTCGTTATGAAATTTATACACTCACACATTTTATCTTCTTTATTTTATTCCAATTCATATTTTCCCAAAAGGTTTTTTTATTCTGAAAATTATTTTAATTTAAAAATAAAAAAACAATAAACGTGATAAATTTGAGAAAAATAATTTCGCTTTTGTATTACTGCAGCTAAAATTTAATTTTGCCACCATAAAATATTTTCCAAAATCATTTGGAGTTTTTAAATTAGAAATATGAACTCAATATATATTTATAATATTTTTAATATTTTCTCTTGTAAATAAAAGGAAAACTAATTTTGGAAATTCTTTTACTTTTCCAAAAAAAAAAAAAAAACAACAAACTTTAATAAAATTAATAAATATTTTTTGCAGTATGTTGTTAAAGAATTTATTAACCTTAATTTATACAATACCCATAATTTACGTGACGGTATAGTTCTCTCTATAAACATGAAGGATATAATTGAGTGGACAGCTTGTTCGTAGCATGTGTAATATTAAATATATTATGTATTCGAAATTTTACTTAATATACCACTATGCTATGACTATATATATATGAAGTGGAGTTTACCTCGTTTTATTTCTTTATTAGAACATAAAGTATACACATACAGTATTTTCATGAATTTAAGTACTATATACAGTGCCGTGCAGCTAATTAGAAACGATGTCTTATGTTTCGTAATGTCCCAAAATTATATTTTCCTATCAATGTACTAACTAATAACACTTTAGAAAAATTTTATGTCTGAATATTGTTAAAAAAAGTCTTGTTAGTACATTGATCGGAAAATATAATTTTTGGACATTACGAAACATAAGACATCGTTTCTACTTAGCTGCACGGCACTGTATACCATAATTTATTAATATGTACCAACGACAGGAAAAATTAAATTTGTTTTTAAACAAGATAAATTATGAAATCATAAAAATATTTTATAACAAAAATTTTAAATTGATTTCCTATTGATTGATATATCGATGTGAAATGAACATTTTAAAGTCATTAAATTTTATGGTTATAAAAATTATTTCCTTATCAAAAAAGGGAATTCTCTTTTCATTGATTTGTTATTGCATTTTACATAATATGGTTATTTAATTGATGACTTAAATTATACTCTAATAAAAAAATTAATGTAAATTAGTTTTTCAGGTAGAAAATAAGGTGTTTTCAAATATTTTCGCATATTTCTGATCTGGAATTTCTAAAATTTCAATATCAGAGCTAAAATCAAATGAAATTTTCCTACGAATGAAAAATATTTACAGTTATATATAGAATATAAATGTACATGCATAACTACAAAATACTACATATATGTACATTAAATTTTGCTCCTGATTCTCATTCAATTTTAATGCAAATAAAAACTCTTAAAAATGTTCTAGACTGGAAAAATACATAATTTTTTTTTTAAGAAAAATTCAATATTTTCCATTTTCACAACTTTTCATAACACTTCGTTTATTATTTAATGAATGAAATAATCTTTTTCTCTATCGTTTTACAATAAATGTAGTGTTTTCCCAGAATTCCACCACATTTTAGAATCATTGAAATAATATTTTAATATTTCAACATAAATTCATCATAAAAAAAATTAGGATTTGCGCAATGTTGGAAGCTTTTTTTTTAGGATCATTGTACATGAAATTAGATAAAGTTTATTTCCTCTGAGAGATTGCGAATTATTATATATATTTTATTTACAACAGAGAATTAGAGTTATTATATAGTTTGAATAAGAAAAAAATGAATGCACAAATTAATTTAGTCTTCAAAATAAATTTTGTCATAATATTTGTCATTATTAAGTGTAAACAAAATCAAAATCCACAGGGAAAATACTATTGATTTTTTTATATAAAAATATTTCGTAATAAAAATGTACTTAAAGTGACATAGTCCAAGAACATATCCTAAATCTTATTAGGGATAAACTGAAAATTAATCTACGATAGAAATGTGTATAAACAAGAATTTATCATTAAGTAATTTAATATTATATTATTATACTTTCAACTTTAGAATATTTTTCATTCAGTTTTTCATAATATTGTTTAGAAGTATACGAAACCTCTATACTTAACAAAAAATTAAATAATTCAAAATTTTGGTATATAAATTTTAACAAAATTCAAAAATCAGTGACATGAAATTAAAGTACATTTTAATTTTAAAAATATTATTAAACTTTATACACCTATACCATATTCATATAGAAAACTGAATATAATAAATTGTTGGAGCGAATAAAATGGAATCAGACGGTCGTTTCCTGTCTCGTCGTTTTTTTTTAAATAAATATTTGAAATAAAATTGTTTTACAATCATATTTCATTGAAGAGAATTTCTGATCCACATGGATCATAGAGTCTTAAAGAGTTCAGGACACTTCATTCTTAATTTAAGGACCGAAATCCTTAAATTATATTTGATTTAAAGTCCTTTTTAGCACATTTCCAACCAAATTGGAAGAAATGTGTATATTAGTTTCACTCTGTCTGTCCGTCTGTCCGTCTGTCCGTCTGTCCGTCCGTCCGTCCGTTTACACAAACTTCTACATCTTTCAAGGTAGAGTGTTAAAATTTTGAATATAGATAGATAGTAATAAAATAATAGGTCCAGTAGAACTTTTCTTCTATCTCTTTTCCCCTCTGAGTTATTCCCCCTCCAATTTCGAAAATTACCCATATTGAACATCTAATAACTTTTAAACCAATAAAAATTTTTGAGGTCTGTAAAAGCCATAAGATAGGAAAATCTTTTATCTTTTTTGTGAAATAAACAAATTTTTTAAAATTTAATTCTTTGATGTATAAAAATACCGTTATCTTCATACAACTTTTTTTAGTTTTTTTAACACCCTGTATTTCCCAAACTGCTTATTAAAGAAGGCTGCAATTTATGTACCAAAGAGATATCTAAAAAATAACTAGAGCCTCTGAAGAAATTGTATCCGTATCTCCCCTCCCCTTTCCGTTGTGGCCCTTCGAAAATCAAAAAATTACATTTTTAATTTACTTGTAAAATTATAACTGCACAATATTTTAAAAAAAAAATATTGAGAAAAGTTTCGAAAATCATATTTCTTTAAAGTGCATTAATTAATAAATTATAGTCATTTGCCTCACACTTATAATTAATCAAAATTCTTAATCATGTAAAATTTAGCAAAAAACGAACATTTAGCATATTTTTAGGAGCTATATGAATGGAATATTGGATATTATTTCATATCACATTATGTTCAATTAAAAGCAAAATTACAGGAAACTTAAATGATAAGTTTATATATATTTTCCAGAAATAATATCCTTGGAAGGAAAAAAAATTAATAAAATCGAACAGGGACACATTTTTTACCTATGTTTTCCCATATAATTTTTTACTAAAAAATACTATACACGTATAGGAATTCACATTGTTTTAGAATAGCTCATAGCTCTACATGAGGCGATTTTGAGGAAATGTGCTTTTGACAAACCCGGGGTTTGTTTATCGTATTTTTATATATACCTATATATATCTATATACACCAATATTTTTTTATGGTATTTCTATATGAATATGGTATACGATAAACCATTTTTGTAGTCTGCAAAATACTTCTTAAATCATAATTCTAAATTCCACAAGAAATATATTTATACTTTGTAATCTATGAGTATAATAATGCACTTATTCCTATCCTAGGATACTTTGTAGTATAATAAAATAGTTAAATAAAATAATTTTTTCTATCAATACGTAAACAGAATTTTAAGGAAGATGGCAATAAAAGGATTTTAAAGACAATTTATATTATTATTATTTTAATATGAAAATTTTATAATTTTTGAAAAGATTCTGAAATGAAAAATTATGTGAAAGAAAGCTAAACGATCCATAGAAAGAATTCCAAAGACCATAATAGAAAGAATACTAAAATAATTTGAAAAAAAATGCATTCAAGCATAAAATTCTAACAAAGAAATGTCCATAAGATAAAATAAATAAATAAAGTGGTTATCCTTTATGTTGAATTGAATATCAATTATTAAAATATTTTTACAGACAAAAGTAAGTAAATTATGAATTGAGGCGTTGAGAAGCAAAGTGGTCCAACCCACAAAATCCAGATTTTGAATTTTATTTGTCATTATGTTCATATTGAGCATAAATTTATGAAAACATATTTTTAGGCGCACATTTTAATATTTCTACCAAGGATTCACAGCAAATTAACATTTTTTCATAGACCAATTTCAGCAAATTTAAAATATTAAATTCAATTTATCTCTAAACGTCAATTTTGGGGTTAGACCACTTTGCTTCTCAACGCCTCAATTATGATTAATGGTTAAATATATTAATTTATGATAATTTTATTTTATTTATATTTTATTAATCATAAATTAATTTTTAATTTTCATTTGAAATAATTTATTATATTTACAAAATATAATAGATTTAATGCATTCAAATTGTTAATTATCGGTAAATGGTATAAACTTTTAATTAAATTTTCAAAAAATATAAATTAAATAAATAATAATAGTAAAACTTTTGCACTACCTTTCCTATATAGTATATTTTTTTTAAATAAATTATTATCCTTTAAGAATTTTGTAATATTAAAAAATGAATAAAATTTCAAAATAAAAGTTTTAAGAGTAAATGTATAGAAAAAACAAACTTTTTCCTTAGAAGTTTTTCATGTAGAAAATTAATGTTAAAAATATTGGACGAACAAAAGAAAAAGAAAAAATTTTTAACCCTTGAGAAATTATAAAAGCGTGACTGATCCTATTTTAGGCTATTTTTGTATACTAATACATAGTTTATTCATTATTATAAGCTGTTCTGTTATTATATACAAAGTTTTATTATGTTTTGAGGAAAACTTTTACAAAATTTCAAACTACTGTATAGAAAAAATGCCGCGCACCTTAACTACTGATCAGTAGTTTTATAATCATGTGCTTTTTTTAAATTATCTACTGTAAATGCATATTTTGAGTATTATGTTGCACCCTCTAGTGGCAGAAACTGAAAATATAACAACTGCGATTTTATACTACTACTTAGTACCTTTCATTTGCGACATTAAACCTAAATTTTGGGGCTTATTGACTATTGGAAATCACATTTAAAAATTAACATTTTATATATTTTAGTATTCAGCGCCTCTAGCGGTAGAAATGTGAAAGACGGTTACTGAAATCGTATTCTACTCTTAAATACCTTTCCAACGAGTGGTCAAACTTCATTTTTAGTTCACATTTACTATATAAAATTACATTTTTATTCGGAAAAGGATGTTTTGGCAAAATGCGAACAGTGCCGTCTACCGGCCGAATTTTAAATTTATATCAATTACATCTGGTTCTCAAAAAATCAAGCTTTCTATTGGTTGGTCTATCATGAACTTGTGTGTACAGTAACTATGTGAAATAATTGCTTTTTATTATTTACATCGGACAGACAGACGGACGGACAGACGGACAGAAAAGCGTTAACATAAGGGATTTTTTTTTAAAAAAAGCCCTAAAAAGAAATCGTTTTGTTTGTGTTAGATTTTTACTATTGAGAAATATTAATATTATGTTTATATTTTTCATAATTTCAAGGAAAAATAGTTTTAGAAGCAATTTGGGCGGGGAAAAACAAATCAATCATAATTAATTATGATGAATATTTTTTTGATAATCTTAACAAAACAAAAGGTTTTACATTTACTATATGGGGTTATTTAGTTAGAGAGTGTTAATTAACTAACAGTATTAAATTAAATGGTATACATAATCGTATCATCAACTCCCAAAAAAAAGCCACCATTGATCATCAATTCTCCTCTATAATGATTTCCCTTGCAATTCCCACCATGATAATACTAATGTATATATACTTACCACACACAGAGAAATGTCATTTTAATTAAATCTTCAATTATATAATTAAATGAATTTTCAATTAACATAAGTTTCTCATCATAAAAGTTTAACAAATAAATTTAACCAAAGGTATAATTGAATAATAAAAAACCAAAATATTTGGTAAGAATAAGTAATTAGTTTCTATTTATTTCCTCTATAAACAAATTTTTGTTGTATATATAAAAACTTTTATTACAAAAATTATTATGATGATGATGACATTATACCACAATAATATAAAAGACCGCAAATAGTTAAAATATTTTCTACAAAACATAATATTAAAACCATAAAAGTTTTCATTTTTGTCTATCAATTTTTGTTGTTCTTGACCTATAAATAAAATATTTAATTTTGACTTTAAAATTTATATACTTTTAAAGGTGTTTATTAATATTAATTTTATCTTTAATTTTATCTTGTGTAGGATACAAAAAGTTACATTCTGCTCTAAAATTTTCTAGTGGTAAGAGTATACAAATAACATTATTTCGATTTTGGTTCAGTTTTCGTATGATACAAAAAAATTTTTGGATGATAAAATAATAATACGAAAAAAAAAAACTTTTCTAATTAAATTCTTATTTTTTAAACACATTTGATAAAAAAAAATAATAATTCGGGAACTTTTTCATCGTATTTTTATTCCCCAAACAATTATACACTTTTACAAATTAAATTATTTTTTTATATATTCAAAATTTTATGTAATAAAAGAAAAGTTTATTTTTATGTTTTGAAATTTTACATGAAAATTTAATTATAAAGAAAATTAATTTCTGGTGTAAATTTTTTAATATTACATATAATTTTTTATTCCATAAACAAAAATGATAATGTGTTAATTTTTATAATCATGTCACTGAGTCAAGTACAATTTTGCACTAATTTTAAAGCTTTAAAAAAATTTCGAATAAATTACAATAATAGAAGAAATTTATTAGAATAATCTAAATTTAATGTAATGATTAAAATAATTTATTAGTAATTATAAAATTTATTATTTAATTGAATTTTTTTCCATTGATAAATTTAAAGGCTTTCTTCGTTTAATGATCAAAAGGAATAATCATAAAATTACATGACACCCTAAGATACTTTTATATATCCTTACATTTTTTACTTACATTTTGGATTAATGATTATACCAAAAACATCAAAAGAGCTTAAAAATGTTCTTTTTTGATATTAAAAAAAAAAAATTGTTAACTTTTTTTTAATATCAAATTTGCATTTTTATATTTAAATTTATTTTGTAAATTTCGGTGTACTTAATTATTTTTTCTCCCCTTTGTTTGGGAAGATGTCATATTCTAGGTCTCTGTGAACAGAGAGAAAAATCAAGGATACAAAATATTTCATTAAAATCCTTTTAAATTAGTCTAAAATCTATTAGATTGAGAAATTAATATACCAAATAATTTAATGATAAAAAATTATTATAATTAAACACAAATTGAAAGCAATTTACCTTTACAATTGACCTAAGACCTCTTCCTAATACAGGACGTACGGCGTACGGCGTCTGTCAAAATCGTTTCATGCACATACATTTTGTATGAGAGCTCCCGAAATACGCGGCGTACGAACGCCGACAATTCGAATTTCCAATTTTGACGGGCGTATAAAAATTTTTAATTTGATTTTTGAAATTTAACAAAAAGAAACATCGATCAAAAAAATTTTAACGTATATAAATGTGGCGTTTTATTTCGGGATACGCTGGCGTATCAGCGTATATACGCCATACGCCGTACGTCCTGTATTAGGGAGTGGTCTAACTTGCACAGGGTACAAGAATCTTTCGAAGATTTTCCTTCTTTTCAATCCAGAATTATGGCATCATTCTTAACTTCTTCTCAACATTCATTTTAGGTTTCACTTAGGTCATCCTACTGACAAGTAAATTGAGAATATTTTACTGATTGTATTTTCTGTAAGATTAATTATTTAATTATTTAGAATTTTAGACTAATAAATCTATAATTTAGATACCGAAATATTTTAATAATATACCATATAAATAAATGACAATGAAAAATAAATTCTATTTTATTAATATCCAATATTTAAATATATTTAATTTAGGTCAAAAATAATTTTGAAACATAATTTTAATTACATAATAATTTATTTATAATGAATTATGAATGTCATATATTAATTAAAGATTACAATATAATACATGAATTAAATAATGTATAATATAAAACAATATTATTGAATTTCCATTAAAATTACAATTTGATTTTTTAATATTTATAACAAAAATATAAAATCAGAGAATATAAAATTTGAATTTCAATATATAACCGAGATTATAATGTATACACACATTTTTTTATTAATAATTTATTTATATTATGCACCCTCTTTTTTATGTAATTTTCAAGATTTGTTTACAAATATGAAACCGGATATGGATTGTTTCCCTATATGATGGTGTATAATGTTTACAAAAGCAAAAATATTTAATTGCTTTCAAATTAAAAGGACATTTTTTACTACTATTGTAGATTGAGTTAAATTACGTTCGACCTTAAAGAATTATTTTTCAATTTGGTTAAATAAATTTTTGGACACAGGATCAACATTGTAATAGAACGTTTTTCCGACTACTAGTAAATTAAAATTTTCAATATTTTTTATGTTAAATTTTCAGAGTTGAGTTGGATATTTATATCTGAGCATGCGTTTTATATAAAACAAAACAACTCAAATTTTTGAATGCATAAATGAAGCATAACTATTTTTGTAGTACATACTAATAAAAAAAAATACTCAAGTTTGGTTTACTTAGTATAGAGTAAGTTTTAACTTAGTGAACATAATTCAGCATCAAATATTATTTTGAGTAAATTTCAATGTTGCTTGCTTTATAGAGCTTAGAGATACGTGAATTTTTCAAAGAAGAAATTTGATGAGAATTATTTAAATTATTAAATTACAAGATTGTTGGGCGAAATTCTTTCAGCATTTTCAATATTTTTTTTAATGTCCGGAAAATATAGAAAATTTATGATTTTATTTATTGATATAGAATAATATACTATTCCAATGTATACTAAATAATTAAGTGTTTTTAATTTCTTGAGTTAGGAAAGTTGAGTTAGGAGAATTTTTGGGAAAGAATTATATTTCAAAATTTTAATTCATTTGGAAAATCAAATTCTCTAATAATTTGAATTTAAACAAATAAATCTTATTTAAATTCTACAATACAATATCAAAGTATCAAAAAATTCAACTAAAATTTAATAAATGTCTAATCTAATAAAGTAACTAAAATTAATTTTCTTATTAAATGAAATATTAATATAAAATCAATTCTAATTATAAGTTCATTTAATCTTTATTACCAAAAAGATAAGGGAAAGAAAATATTTTCAATAATTTATCCAAAAAGAATATAATAATTTTTATATTTCTTGTTAATTTATGTAATCTAAAATTTTTTTTGTTATGGAATATAAGAAAAACTTAAAGTAGAAAATAAATATATAACTTTGAAAATCTTAAATAATCTTATAATAAAGTCTTTTTAGAAAGGGAAAATATTGTATTTGGGTATGGTAAACATAAAAAAATTATATTAGAGATAAAAATTCTTTTTGATATTATACAATAATTTTTATAAAGTCCATTAATCCTAATCATTCTTAATGAAATCAAAATGATTTATTATTCAAATATTATTCTGAGTTTAGACGAATGATGATTGGTATTATATTATTTAATATACTCCTCTCTGACTGCCAAATATCTTTATATACCAGATCAGTTTAGAATTTTATTTATAATAAAAATTATTAAGAAAAAAACAAAAAATATTTTTATGATCAATTTTTTATTATATCAAAAAAAAATTTTGGATTATGTATTTTCTTTTTTTGTTTACAAAGTTTAATGGCATAAGATTTTTAGTTATAATAATATTTATCATAAATCTATTTAGTAAGAATTGCGTGTTTATTGATTAAAAATATTAAGAAATAATCTTTTTTCGAAAACTTTTAAAATTTATTTAATATTTTTCTATTATTTTAGTAATGTTTTTTTTTTCAGGGAAAATTAAAATTATATTTTTCAGATTTAAACAATTGGAAAACTTTTAATTGAAAAATGGATTATGAAAGTTTTTGTTTTATTTCATTTTTTCTTTTTTATCTCACAGGAATATTAATTTAATTATTATTTTGGTATATTAAATCCTTTTTGTAAGATTATTTGTTAAAATTAAGAAAAGTTTTTTTGATTATTAATAAAATTATTAACTTTATTAAATAGCAAATATAAATATCATTTTCAAATTAAATTAGTCGTTTTTCACATTGAAACAGTCTACTTACTTAATTATTTTACAAAATATTTCAACTGTTTTTTTCCAATAGATTTAAAGGTCAATTGAAGTTCACCATTTTTTAATTTTAAATTACTAAATTCTCTAAATGATAAGAAAAAGGTAAAAGCGCTCAGACAACTAATTAAATTTGATAGGGAAAATATTTAAAAACATATGAAAAATGATTAATTTAATATTTGAAAATGGTTTATCTTAAATATCTTCTTAACGAAACATTATATAATTCAACGAAAATTATAAAATTACTTACCTATAAAAAAATGCCGCGCAGACGAACTACTGATCAGTAGTTTTATAATCATGGGCTTTTTTTAAATTATCTACTGTAAATGCATATTTTGAGTATTATGTTGCACCCTCTATTGGCAGAAACTGAAAATATAACAACTGTAATTTTATACTACTACTTAGTACCTTTCATTTGCGACATTAAACCTAAATTTTGGGGCTTATTGACTATTGGAAATCACATTTAAAAATTAACATTTTATATATTTTAGTATTCAGCGCCTCTAGCGGTAGAAATGTGAAATACGGTTACTGAAATCGTATTCTACTCTTAAATACCTTTCCAACGAGTGGTTTTTAGTTCACATTTACTATATAAAATTACATTTTTATTCGGAAAAAGATGTTTTGGCAAAATGCAAATAGCGCCGCCTACCGGGCGAATTTTAAAATTCTATCAATTACATCTGGTTCTTAAAAAATCAAGCTTTCTATTGGTTGGTCTATCATAAACGTGTGTGTACAGTAACTATGTGAAATAACTGCTTTTTATTGTTTACATCGGACAGACGGACGGACAGACGGACGGACAGACGGACGGACAGAAAAGCGTTAACATAAGGGATTTTTTTTTAAAAAAAGCCCTAAAAAGGATTTAATTCCTCTGTTAAACTACATTAATGATTTTGACATAGAAATTATAAAATTGGGAAAAATATTATGTCAACATAAATATATAATAAAAAATATATTTTTAGAAATTCGGTGACCCACTTAATAGAAGTTTTTCCATCACTGACATTTTTCACAAACTTAATATTTATTTTTTCTTTAAAAAAAACTTTATAATTTTCCAAAGTGGATGAAGCAAGCATAACATTAATTTATTAAATATCTAGAAATGTTCAAGTAAAATTAAATATGTTTAGCTATATACTATTTTATATAGCAAATAAAAAATTGTATTGAAATTTTCATGAAAAGTGTCGGTTTTCATTAAATTCTTTTATATATAATTGACAGGAAAAATTTTGTTGTTAAGTGAAGGATAATTTTAAAAAAAATTTTAAAATATACAAAATGCCAGTAAAGATTTCAGGTTAATTTTATCTTACAATTTATTTATTTATAGTTTTGTACAAAAAAAAACACATTAAGATAAGTGAAATTGGGAATTAAAATAAAATAGGTTATAATATTTGGTTGGTTATGGTTGGTTAGTAGAGGGGGGGATTAGAGAGGTTATAATATTTGATTTATAATGAAAAATATTTCAATTAAGTTCTCTGAATTTATAAAAAGAAATTATATTTATTAGATTATTCTAGCAACTTTCTATAATAATTAATTAAAATTTATTGTATTATTAATTAAATTAATTCTTTTCGCAAACTATTGAAATTGTTTTTCAAACTTCCATCAATTCAAGAAAACTATTCAAATTATAAATAATATTAAAATCTTTTTATTAATATTATTGTTTTAATTTAATAAACAAGTTAAGATTATAATTATGTATACTAAATTTCATTATATATAACAAATTTTTATTCATCATTCAAAACAAAATTGTTAATGTACAAAAATTTGTTTTTTTTCTACAAATCCTAAACTTAAAATGCCTATATAAAACATTGAATTATTCCTGATCCTTTTCATATTAAATTCAATATTATGCCATGGTAATAGAAGCCATATATTAATATAATTTTAAAATTGGGGTTGTTTATTATTTGTGTTGGGTATAAATGGAATTCAGAAAATTTATTACACAATATTAATTACTTTAAATTTTTAGTTTATTCAATAATTCAATTCAATCTTGTAATTTTTATACAGATTTAATTTCACTTTCACAAAAATATATTTACAATTTAATATATAATATATAATTTGAGATAACTAATATATATAACTAGAAAGGAATTCGAATTTTATTAGAAAATTAATCAATTGAATGAGGAATTTATTAAAGTAAAGTATTTTTTTGCCAAATACGTTAATTAAGAGAACAGACTATGGACTATTGACTTTATGATAGTAATTTTTTTAGTAACCCGAAAAGTAAAACAATTTTAGTTTTTTGTAAGGAAGTTTTTTTCATATAGTAGCAAAAAATGCCAAAAAAAATAAAACTTTATAGAAAAATATCCCTAAATCCTCATAAATCTTCATCCTAATTTAAAACTCTGAACTAAAACAATATTAAATTTGAATTATATTTTCAATTAATATATTTTTCTATCATAACATCTTCAAATACTTTTGAATGATTTTTCTAAAAAGTTTTTTTAAACTTTTTAATACAAATTTTTTGAAAAATTCTATTTCGTTTTTAGTAAATAATTCTGATTACTACTTCAAATTTCAAATTATATAATAATGAAAATTTACTGTAGTGTAATAATAACTTTTGGGGCTAATCGTATTTTGGGTTTCTGAAATTCTATTGTCGCACTTCACTAAAAAACAGATTATAATTTAAAATATACGTACATATACTTACTTTTATTCAAAATATGAAAAAAGTTTTCAAGGAACAAAGTTTTTAAGTATTATTTTTTCAAAGAAGATTTCCCAAAATATTATTATTATTATTATTTTTTTGGGAAATCTTTAATTTAAATTGTATTTTTTATTCCAGGGAAAAATAACTATACCAAACTTAAAATATTTCCATTGAATCCTTGAGAAGATTTATTGTCGAAAAATATTTAAGGATTGGATAAAGTTTTTAAATTTCCTATAAAGTTTTGATATATAAATTAATTGTATACTCAAAATGGGGACATTATTATACAGTAATAAGATGATATTAGAAATTAAAATTCAATATTGATTTAGATTATTTTAAGATTAAAAAAACGTAAACAATTTTATTCAAAAACAATTTATAAATCTGACACCAAAATCAACAAAAAATATATCTATATTAAATTCGTTTTTCTTAAAGTCTTTACCAAGATTTAAGTTTAATAAATCATAATTTATATTATATTTTTCCGTTCCGTTTTTTGTTAATTATGTTATACATAAATTTCAATTTAACCTTTGGTTAAGAGTTAATATTACTGTCAGTACAAAAATATTTTTTGTTAAAAAAAATATAACTAAAAATTTTGTTTCCTTAATAAAAATAACTTATTCATTTCTATATCGCTACATTTTTATAGAGTGTTAAAAAGGATTTTTTTTTATCCTTTTCCTTGTGCCTATAATAATATAAATTAAATAAATGCTCTTAAATGTCTATCTACACAATTTATTTTCTTAGGTTTCTATTTTTCGTTTTTTTTTTTTTTTGAGAAAAACTACAATTTAGTCACGTAAATTAAGGGCAGTTTAAACGTGTCGAATATACTTTAACATAATATTCTTTAGTACAACATACTTTTAATAAACATTCTGTAAAGAAATTCTATTAATTTTATTAAAATTTTGCTTAGCAGTTTTGGGGGTTTTTGTGAAAGAGAGAGATTAGTGTGAATTTAAGTTATAGTTGGATTTCGAAGATATAAGAAACATTAGATGCCGTACGAATTTTGTTGTAGAATTATTAAATAGTTTCACAACTTTAATGGATTATAGAAGGATAAAAAATTACTGTAGGAATTTTCTTAAATTCAAACTTAACTAGTAGTATATTTAAGTAAGGTCGAAAATTATAATATAATTAATATAAAAATTATAATTAATAATTTAATTAATTTAATTTATAATACATATATGAAATTAATTTCATTTCATAATAATTTGAATTTTCATTCTGAAATTAATTTAAATTAAATAGAAATGAACAAATATTTTAAACCAATAAATATATGTATAATCGAATGTTGAAGAAACTACATAATATTTTTTTCTTTTACCTTCAATAAAATTACTTTACAATTATCCTTTAAAAATTATACATTTTAGTATTCTTGAATTTTTATAAAATAAATAAATTAAATAATTAAAAATCAATTATCAATCAAATCTTATTATAAATATATAAATATCCAAAATAAATATATTATAATTTTTAAAGTATATATATAAAAAAAATATAATAATGGCACAATCTGTAAAACCATTGGTTCTAGTAACATCACCAAATCTACCAGAATTTTGTATTAAAATATTAGAATTATCATGTGATATAATTTATTGTGATATAAATAAAGATTTTAATGATATTTATGAAAAATGTAAAGGTGTTCAAGGTATATTATGGGCTTGTCGTGAAAAATTAGGCAGTGATATAATTGATGCTGCTGGTGATCAATTAAAAATTATTACATCATTAACAAATGATCCAACATATATTGATTTAGCATTATTAAAAGAACGTGGTATAACATTTGGTATGACACCAGTTGTTATAACTGAAGCTGTTGCAAATCATGGTATTGGTTTATTAATAGCAACGGCTCGACGATTTCATGAATCTAGATTAAAAATAAATAATGGTGATTGGAAATATAATAGTGAAAAATGGATGTTAGGATATGATATTAATTATAAAATTATTGGTTTTTATGGTTATATCGATATATCGAAAAAAATTATAGATCGTTTACAATATTTTAATATGGAAAAATTTTTATATACATGTACAAGTGTGGTTAAAAAAGATGATGGTACAACAACACAAACAATAATACCAGCAACTCAAGTTAGTTTTATTGAATTATTAACACAATCTGATATTATATTTATTACAACAATGTTTACACAATTAACAGAGAAAAAATTTGATAAATATGCATTTAGTAAAATGAAAAAAACATCTATATTAATTAATATATCAAGGGGAAGTAAATATACATATACATATATGTCTTAAATAATTTATAATTTTTAAATAAAATAATTATTTACATAGTATAATAATTTTTCAGGTATTATTAATCAAACTGATCTTTATGATGCTTTAAAAAATAATATAATATTTGGTGCTGGATTAGATCAATTGGAAGTAGAACCTTGTCCACCAGAAGAACCTTTATTACAATTACCAAATTGTGGTAATAAATATTTGAATATAATTTGTAATTATTTTAATTAATATGAAATATTTTTTGTTTATAGTAATTACACCGCATATTAGTTCAGCAACTCGAAGGACTAGAGAAGATATGGCAATTGTTGCTGCACATAATATTGTTCGAGGTTTAGCTGGTGATAACTTATTTTCATAATTATACAATTAATATTTAAATCATTAAATTTTTATTCAAAAATATTTATTTTCAAATTAAAATATTAAAAAAAATATTTTTTTTTCATTTTTTTTAATAAAATTTTGACAAATTTTTTATCATATAATCCGAAATACAATCTATCTAATCATAAAAAGTGATGATATTGAATTTTCACTATATAGAAAAATTAGTTTCATTTACTTATAAGACAAAAAAAAAACTAATATACGAAAATATGTAATAATCCTGACTATTTTAAATTCCTTGAAACCTAAAAAAAGATTTAGAAATAAAAATAAAAATAATATTAAATTGTGAAATGGAGGGGAAGTAAAAATTGTCAATAAATCATTTCCAAAACAATTGGATTTAAAGCAAAATCTCAAAAGTTAAACAGTAATACATCAATTCGGTCCAGGAATTATTAATTCTATAATATTTTACTCACAATTCATCAAAAGTTAAATTATCATTAAATCTTAAAATTCACATTTAATTTTAATATAATATTACATTACATACTTAAATTATATAATAATTTAATAAAATATTTCTCGCTAGTTGTTGTAACCTTTTAATACTCTACTATAACGTATTTCTATTTTCTCTAAATTGCACATTTAATAATATAAATCTTTTAAGCTTTTATTTTCTTAAATGTACAATTCTTACAACATTATATTATTATAATAAAACGAAAAATAATACCTAAAATCCTTTCCGTAACTCTGACATTATATTTATACTATAAGTAAAAATATACTTTGGTATATTAAATTGTATACTCTTCTTTTTTCATTCCATTGTTCCAAAAAACACTTTAACATTTTCAGAGAAATATAAACAAGCGAAAAAAAAAATTAAATGTTACATGTTAGTCTACCATAAAACAATTTATTTTAAATTATATTTTAGTCCTTCATCACTTCAGCAGACAAACATATGGTCCTATTCCTATATATATATTTAAAAGTCCTTAAACTTAATGCGAGATTTTTAATATATAAAATATTATAATAAAAGAAAAAAAGTTTAGTATACACTTTAAGGTACCAAAGAAAATATTATTTTGCTGGGTAAGATAAAAAATAATTTGGAAATGTCATAAAAATATTGCATGATAGATGAATTTATATATTGGAATTTTAAGGGTATTAATTCCGTACAATAGTTTATTAGAAGGACTTTTGTAATTACTTGTCCAAAACCTTGATAGCTTAAATAATTAAATAGGCATAAAAAACTTTAAACTCATTTAGGATATAATTTAAAATAGAACCCTAAAAATTTATCAAGACCAAAGTTTAAATTTAATATAGCTTGCGTACCATGTTATATATATTCGGTTAATTTTACCATGTCTAGACGTTACTATTACGTTACTGTAATCGTACAGAATGTATATATAATTTAATTTTTTTATAGCTTCAAAAACTTAATATTCATTTTCTATTTTGAAATGAATAAATTTCTATATAGCTGGTATTATTTCACATGTAAGAAATATGTGCCGATAATAAGGCAATCTAATAGTTTTATAATATCAACATTTCTATTTGAAACATATTTTTAGTTGCTTTAATATCTAAAAAATCGTTTTTACATAATTAATTTTATATTTATTGAGAATACATAATTAAAGTTTTCAAAAGTCTACCATCATAAAAAATTATCTACTTACATAATTTTATAGCCCCAAAATATAATATTTTACATAAACCATCCTTCTCTATATATAACAAATATTGTAGTAAACTTTCTCTTTAACATTAACAGAAATATTTACTTTAAGAGAAAAAAAAATAGTTAATATAAAATTCATCATCGTTAAATTTATATTTTATTTTTTGATATTTACCTTTCATTATCATTGAAATAATTATATGTACATAATCTGACTTATATACTAAACTGCTTTTCTATATTACACAAAATTATTATATCCTTACTGAAATATGGCTTGCAAAAAAAAAAGTAAATCTTCTTCAAAAGGAAAAACTGTGGAAAAAACCACTTTAGATTATTTAAATAGTAAATTCTATTTATGTTTGTATCATGTCAATTTCATTTGATGAAAAGAACATGATAAATAATAAAAAAAAGGATGCTTTTTCTATTTTATATTTGTATGATTATAAGTAAATAATCAATATACAGAAATGATTATGATGATCTTGAATTATTTTTGTATACCTTTTAGCTTCTGGATTTATATAGAAAGAAATAATAAATGGAAAAGATAACCAAAGAATAATTCTATTTGAAAAATTTATGTTTGATTTATCGAAGACCTGAAAATTATAATTAAATCCTTTAAAATTTATTATAGTTAAAAAAATAATTTGTAGAGAATTCTGTAAAATTTAGTTTACTCATTTTTATATTTAAAAAATTTCTTTTAAGAAATTTAGAAATTTTAATTATCTATAAATAACATTTCTTTCTTGTTTTTTACTAGAAAAATCAAATTTTATTATTTATATTTATTTTATTAAATTAAATTAATGTAGCTAAATATTAAGTTGCAATATTTTTTTATAAAACAAAATTGTTATCCAAAAATTACAAGCTACAAAAAATTCTTAAGGAATCACACAATATTTCTTTGTAAATTGACTAAGCATTATAAATACTTTATATTCTCAAATATTTATTGAAAGGATATTTTTCTGGATAATCTGTTTTTTCTTTTATATATTTTCAAAAGATATTTTGTCAAAGCAGAGCAGCTATACAAGACTTTCAGAATTTTCTTTTCAAAATAGTTTTATTGTGCTCGATTAAATCGATATTTATTAGTATAAAGATTATAAGATTGTCCTTGTTATATATCGTTTAGTAATTGCATTATTATAGTAAAAATTAAGTAGCACTTTAAGATACCTAAAATTTGAGGTTGAATAAGTAAATCATGGGTTTGCTAAAAGCATATTTCTTTAAAGGTTCCTCGTAAAGGATGTAATTATTAATTTGATTTTTTTTAAGCGCCTAAAAATATACAAAAGAGAAAAGAAATCCTTTACGAAGAACATTTTCTATTTTCATCTTTTATGAAAATTTTATTTATAATTTTTTTTTTATTTAAATTCAAATTTAAAGTTGTTCCTTTTTCTTATCCTTTAGTAGCCACCAAACATTTTAAGTAAAAATTCCAAATAATTTTCAATTTTCCTTTACATGGTAAGTCATTCCATTGTTAAACAAAAAAAAAATTAAAATTCTTTCAAGATTATTATTTCCGTTGTAAAAATCAATATTTGGTAAGAAAAAACTCAAGCACACACTGAATGAAAGGGTTTTCGTCTCAAGATTTTTTCTTCTTTAAATTTTTCTTTCCATTTTTCTTTAAAGTAAATCAAATTAAAAAAAAAAAATTTTTTCATGCTAAAATAATAGTAAATTTATTTTGACATAAATTTGACTTAATTAAAATGAAGTGAAATTGATTTACATTTTCTTTTACTTAAAAAGTTTCTTGCGTGATTTCGGTTAAATTATCTGCATTTAATGAAAAATTTTCAGTAAATTTCAAAGCTGCGTCTGCGTCTATATTATTATGTGATTGAAGGTTCTATATTCCGTTTAACGAAAAGCCAAATTTTGCAGCAAACGAAACAAACATGATATGTTCGATTGTAAGAAAATTCATTGTGTGGGCACAGCTTAAAATATAAAACTGGTATAAAAAAAAACCGCCTACATTAGAAAAGGTTCAGCAAATAAAATTTTAGATTTAAATCTAAAGAAAATACAATTTTTATGTTATTTTTTCTCGAATTTCTTGATAAATATTTGCTTGGAAAAAGGTCTGCTGACCTATTGTCAAAATTTTTTTTTGTTTTGCTCTTGTATAATACAAAAAGTTCAACCTGAAATAATCCCAATTTGTGGGATATTTACAAGATATAAAAAAAAAATATATATAATCCTGACCGTATTTACTTTTAATTAAAATAAGGTGTGACACTTGTTGGTAACTATAGTAAATATTATGAATTCGATCTAAAATAGTCCCGACTTTTCCTGATGGTTTTTTTTTTAATATAATTATTTCAGATATTTTGCAGATTTTATTAGAAGACTATTTTAAATAAATTTAAGAAAAAATAATGATTTTCACCAAAATATTGTTTATCTAATATTTACAATTAGTCCTTTGATATAGTATTCGAATTTGTATTTTTTGCATATTGTTTTATGGCATTACAACAATATTGGTATACCAAATGTAACGAAAGGATTGAAATTATTTAAATATAATTAAAAATATTGGAATAATTGAACCATCAATGTTTCAAATTACTAATTAAGGATGATTATTACTTTATATAACTATATCATTAACAGCTCCCTATTAATAAATCACAAATATAATCACAAAAAAAAAACATTTACTGCAGAAACGAAAAATTATTTTTACCAATTCAGAAAACCATTTGAATTTTTATTTTTTCAAAAATAATATACATAATAAAAAAGGACTTATATATTAAATAAAAGTTTTTAAACAATCATTTTTGGTTCGTAGAATGATTTAAAAAATAATTCACAAAAAGTTTATATTATAATTTTACAATTTGCTTTTTGAATATCGTAAAAGTTTCATAAACAATTTTATAAATTAATTTTAACTTTTAACGCTTTTATGTGGTTATGGTAACTGTCGTTATTTTCACGATTCTCTGCGTAATTCATCATTTTAAAATGCTTCAATAACGTATATAACTAAGGGGATATAACTAAAAGGGCTTGTGTTTGAAATTTATTATTAAAGTTAGTATAGTTTAAAAATTTAAATTCTGCTAAAAATAATCTAAAATAATAATTTAAAAAAAAATAGAAATTGTAAATTTATTTTCAAAAATATATGTTTATATACGAAATTTTTATCCTAAAAAATTCAATTGTAGTCTAGTGATAAAATTAAAGAAATTATTATATTTAAAAGTAAATTAATGGTTATAATTTATTAGTTTTATTTAAATGTCTGTGCCAAAGTTTGATAATTTTTATTTCGTAAAATTATATAATAAATTTCATAAAACGAAAAAAAGTTTTAATTTTGTAGTAAAAAATTTAACCAGAGGGTCGTTTCCGGTCTCGACCATATTAGCACAGATAATAAATATACAGATGTCTCACGCCCATACAAAAATTTGGTGCCAATTTTTTCTATTAACCGACAGCTATAAACCGACAAAAAGCTCTGTCTCAACCGACAAAAAAGCTTTTCTCTCAACCGACAAGTACCGTGCTTAAGCATTTGAGTATTAACCGACGGCCATACAGGAATATTTAAGAAAAAGCTTTTTGTGTTACTCAAAATTATATTACTCATATAATATAATATATCGCAAAAATATAATACGAAGAAAATATTCAATACATACAAAAATGTGTGTAAAATACACCTATATGTATTTATTCTATTATGCGTCACTTCTAATATTCTAATATTTCTAATTTAAGGAATTTAATTTTCAATTTTCGGCTTTTCAAAGTATATAGATATTTTAGGTGCATGTTAGTGTTTTATTTTAAGGTGTATTTTTTAAAAAAATAACTGTCTTGTCGGTTAAAAGTGGTTTCATGGAAAACCCAAAGACGAGATAATTAAAAATAAAATTTTTTTGGAATATTTTAAACAAAGAAGTTGCAGTTACATTTCGCAGAAATTAATAGGGAAAAAGATTATGTATTTTCCTTTATAAATCAGGTACCCTATGAATTGGCCTTTCTCTCTATTAATCATAATAATTTTTATTTCAATTTCAAAATTAAGAATGGAAAGTAACTGCAGTTAAATTATTTATTTACGATGTTTAATTTTCAGAAAAATTTTTTTTGAGTAAATCTAACATGCCCCCAAAATATCTACAGTATACAAAATCCGTATTCGTACAGCCCTATTTTAAAGAGAAAAGTGTGTCAATTACTGCAAATATAATGCAAAATTTTCTGAAAGAAATTATGAATTACAATAATGTAACATAAATTTAGAGAAAAAAAACGAATGTACTTTTCATTTTACATTATTCAATAATTATTTACTAATAAATTAAAAATGTACGAATACGGATTTTGCATACTGTAGTATATACTATGAAAAGCCGAAAATTGAAAATTAAATTCTTGAAATTTGTAATATTAGAAATATTAGAATATTAGAAATAGTGACGCATAATTAGAATAAATACATATGTGTGTATTTTGTTACACACATTTTTGCATGCATTGAATATTTTTTCGTATTATTTTTTTGCTCTATTATATTATATGAGTAATATAATTTTGAGTACCTAACGCAAAAAGCTTTTTCTTAAATATTCCTTTGTATGGCCGTCGGTTAAGACTAAAATAAAGTAAGCAAGATACTGTCGGTTGAGAAAAAAACTTTTGGCGGTTAATAAAAATAGCTTTTTTTTTGTTAAAAATCGTTTCTATACATCACTTTTTCCCATATACGTGAGACATCTGTATATTTATTATTTGTGATATTAGTTTGATAATAAATTATTTTAATAAAGAAAAATATTTTAATGTTGCATAACAATAGGCGGGGAAGAAAATTTTTTTAATTATGTAAAATCTTTAAAGTGCTAAAAACTATTTTCTTATTATTACTTTGTTTCCAGTTTTATTTAATTTTTTTAAAAAACCATTTTAGTTTAAACTGTCTGCAAAAATATAAAGAGTCGCTATTTATATTATAATCGTCTTTACTAATATTTTTGCAATATTTGTTGATCTGTACAAAGGAATATTTCCTTATGATCTTTTGTTACATGAAAATTAAGAACTATTTTTTTTTACCAAACAAACATACAGACATAATTTACGTAATGATAACAATGAATAAAGAAAAACACTTTGAAAAAAAAAAATATGAAATCTGTTCAAAAAGGATAAATAATTTTCATCTAGAAAGGAAGTGAATAGTTTCAGTCTTTACTATTTTTTTTTTGTTCATTATGTGTTGGAGAAATGAAAAATATTTTCGTCTGGTGAAAGTCTGGCAATAATTTTGTAAAATAAAAGATATTGAATTCACAAAGGAATTTAATCAAAGCATAAACCAAAAAAAAAAAAAGATTATAGTATAGCGATTCAAAATTACATTCTACGTAAGATATCATTTGAATACTAAATTTCGACAAAGAAATATATTTATAAAGTGAGATAAATTAGACAAAAATAGTATAATTTTAGAAGATTTTTTAAGAGATTTTTTTTTGCTTATAAAATCATATTACAATTCTAAAATATTGAAAGTTGTCACAATTAAAAATTGTTATTAGTTTAGTACAAAGAATTAAAACATAAATATATAGCATATACTAATTAAATTAAACTTTATCATTAATTTTTAATTATCTTAGATTAAAATTTTTGTATATCTAAAGAATTAAATAAATTTTGATAGAATGTAAAGCGAAAAATTTGTCAACTTTTGGATGAAAAATTTACTATTAATGAGGAAAATTTATACAATGAAATGTGTACCAGGTAAGAGCAAATTTTAAATTACCTTTTTAGATCAACAAAAATTAAAGTTTTTTTCTAATAAACAATGAGTTCTTTTTATTCTAGAAATTTTACAATTTTAAATAAAAAACTTAATTGCACTGTTTTTCCTAATGCACTAATCTATATATGCACTATATGCAAAAGAGGTTAAGCTAAAATTCAAAACTTTCAGAAATATATTTCGTATTTTAAAAAAATTAAATTAAATTAAACTTATAATCTTTGTAAAGTAAACGAAATATAAATCATCTTGAAAGTCTGAAATTTTTACAATATTATCATCAGCAAAAAAACACACCAATTGCAATATAAAGAAGTATACTGACATTTTAACTAAATAAAATAAATTTGTTGGTCTCGGAAATTCGACAATAGATATTATACCAATTACTGTCCAATATTTCAGAATTGGATAAAAAATATATATATATAGTTAACTAGACAAGTTGAAAAGGATTTATGGTTGGACAAAAATGTACTTAACTGATTGTTCCAATATATAAAAAAAAATAATAATTTTAAACTGTTTTGCAGATAAGAAATTTTTATTTACAATTTGTTATCTCCGCATTCTCATGTCAATAGAATTAAAGTAAGATTCAAGTTACCCAAACATACCAATTTATTAGTAAAAGTATAACTATTCGATATAATTGTATTATAAAAGATAAAATTATTAATATTTACAACCTGGTGAAAATTGAATTATATTTACATACTTTCATTCCGTATTCAAACCAATGACCAATAAATATATTTTTTCATTAATTTTTGGACAAAATTGACTGAATTATCTATACTGCGGTAAAAAGTAATACGATTTGTACATGAACTTAAATTGAATTATCCATAAAAAAAAATATAAAAACTATGGAATAATAATATATATACAAAATACAATTTTAGTATTTTATCCATGTCATATTGGTTTATATATTAGATTTCGTAAAAAAAACTCTAATTCTAATATCCAATTTCATAAAATAAATTTCATAAATTTCACTGTGGTATTGAATTCTTATCATATGTACTATATAGATATAGTAAATGTTTTCCTGAAAAATCTTGTGGTATATTTCAATTTCCTTGTTACAGTGACTATATATTTTCTATATATATATATATTCATAAATATTCCATTTAGATTTCTGCTTCAACATTTTCCCGATTATCTCAGATTTCCCTTTATCAAGTTTATAGTAATGTAATCTAATTCCTTAAATTCAACATGTAACAAAAATATTTCAAAATAGATTTCGAATTGTTTTTGTTTTTCTATTTCACTATACCAGTTGCAATTCTTAGTGTAGATATTAAATTTTTGAAATTATTACTGTGCAATTGTATAATGGAAAAATTCTGATTGAATCAATATTAATATAACAGAAAATTTTTGATTCACATCACATTCAAAACCATAAAAATTCTTTGCCATTTTTTGGCGTAAAAAATTTACATTCTCCAATATAGGTAAATATATATCCA
The DNA here is from genome assembly GCA_949752835.1 of Empis stercorea. Classification (NCBI taxonomy): domain Eukaryota; kingdom Metazoa; phylum Arthropoda; class Insecta; order Diptera; family Empididae; genus Empis; species Empis stercorea. Next base: position 5,801,665 of record OX457089.1, read on the forward strand.
ATTAATTATAACAAAAATGTCCAAACCAATTCCAAATATCTTTCAATTTGCCCAAATTATAGCATAAAAACTTGAAAAATAGTCCGGAAAAAGGGACAAACCATCTCGATACTCTAATTTACACAATTTTTAAGAATGCAATTAAAATAAATGTTTAAATATAAATTAAGAAATATTAAAATCTTTTTAGTTCATTAAATGTGAAAATATTTAATTGTAAATATAAACACATTAATTTTGAATTTAGGGAAGAAAAATGAGTGAAATATAAATTTTTCCTGTTAAAAATATTTTTAAAAAGTACTAAACAGAATAAAGATATTAACTATTTTTAATTTTATTAAAATTTTCGTTTATTTTATTAATTCTCTTTAAATTTAAATTAACAAATTAACTTCCTCTTACTTCCCACCACTATCACCCTGAAACGGAATAAAGAGGCATCAATTTCATCCATTACCACCGTCTCTATCTCCTTCAACACTTCTTTTATGTACAGTTGCCACAAGCCCTCCATGCGCTCCATTAGCAATATTAAAACCATAACCACCACTACCACCATTTCTGCCTGCTCCAGTCCCACCATGTCCTCCATTACTCCATCACAAAAATAACAGTTACTTCCACCATTACCACCGTTTTCACCTACTTCAGCACTTCTTTTACGTTTTCCAGAAACGCCGAGAGAATATACATTTCCACAACCGCCAAGATAGCCATAATAGCCATTTCCACCGTTACCATCTCCAGCTACCTCAAAGGTGACTTCAACCAGGAGACATAACAAAATCTGAATGAAACAAAATATTAGTAAATAAAATCGAAATTTAAATTATTTAAAAAAATACGAAATTTAAATTATTTAAAAATATAAACCCCGGGTTTGTCAAAAGCACATTTCCTCAAAATGGCCTCATGTAGAACTATGAGCTATTCTAAAACAATGGGCATTCCTATACGTGTATAGTATTTTTTAGTAGTATTTTCAATGTACTATACATAGGAAAGAAAATGATATGGTAAATATAGGATATCTCTTTGGTTAAATTTCAGCCTTCCATAATAATCAGTTTGGGAAATACAGGGTGTTAAAAAAACAAAAAAAATTGTATGAAGATAACGGTATTAACGGTATTATCTTAATTTCACAATTAAGATAAAAGATTTTCCTATCTTATAGTTTTTACAGACCTCAAAAATTTTTATTGGTTTAAAAGTTATTAGATGTTCAATATGGGCAATTTTCGAACTTGGAGGGGGAATAACTCACGAGGGGAAAAGAGATACAAGAAAATTTTGTTCTACTATTTATTTTATTACTATCTATCTATAGTTTATTTTATTTTATTTCTCTATCTTAATAGATGTAGAAGTTTGTGTAAACGGACGGACAGACAGAGTGAAACTAAATATACACATTTCTTCCAATTTGGTTGGAAATGTGCTAAAAATCTTACTAAACACTTAGCCATTTTTTGTATTGTTGGAAAAATTAACTTCTAATTGTAGTTTGCAAACTGGCTGTTGATATGTTTCATAGCTCAGCTTTTATACTGTGATTATTTTAAGAGGGGATATTATTTTAATTCAGAATTGTGAAAATTTATAATAATAATTTTTTAAATTAAAGTAAGTAGGTACTTTAAAAATTGCACTTTTTCAATAATTTATAATGAAAAATATAAATGCACTGTACTTATAGAGCTTGCTATTTACCCTAATCTAAGTAGTACCTTTCTAAATTCTTTGGTAAGCTATGTGTCCAAAATAAACTTAAATAGTGTCCAGAATACCATCAAGCAATATCACAATGTCAGCAAGCAAATATATCACTGAAGAATCCCAGAAGGGATATAGAAAAACAATTGGAAACGGAATATAATTCTTAAAGAATTTGACCTGAAATGGGCTCTAATTCTTAGTACTTACTTTACAATTATTTATTTTTCATTGCTTTCTTCACTGTACATAAACATAATATATTAATTTATTTTGCTGTTTAGTTAAATGCTAAGTAGACTTAGATTAAAATTGGGCACAACATTCTTCAATTTCGCGTTTACATCTCTGATAAAATTTAAATTTATTTTCAATTTCCATTAGGATGTGAGTCTGAACCTTTTTTAACCATATTACTTTAATATCCAGATATAAATAGCAATAATAACTTATCCTACAACTTATCAAATATTATTTTCTCTATTATTTTTAACTGACTTAATAAAAATAATTAATAAAATATCACTATCAGTTAAAATGATTTAAAAATCAGTACAAAGTAAGTTGGTTTCTTGTTATCAGAATTGTGAAAAATTCCTTTTAAATATTTAAATTTTATTGATTGTTTAATCCCCTCTGAAAATAATCACAGTATAAAAGCTGAGCTATGAAAAATATCAATCATCAATTACAATTAAGCAGCTAATTTGCAAACTACTACAATCAAAAGTTATTTTTTCCAAAAATACAAAAAATGTCAAAGTGTTTAGTAATAATTTTTTAAATAATTTAAATTCCGATTTTATTTACTAATATTTTGTTTTATTCAGATTTTATTATATCTCTTGGTTGCAGTCACCTTTGTGGTAGCTGGAGATGGTAACGGTGGTGATGGTGGAAATGGCGGTTTTATTGGTAGTGGTGGTGATGGTGGCAGTGGTGGAACTGTACATAAAAGAAGTGCTGAATGGGATGGAAGTGGTGGTAATATAGGAAATCGCTGTAAAACTTGTCCTGGTGGAGATGCTGGGAAGTAAGAGGAAGTTAATTTGTTAATTCATTAAAAGATAATTAATAAAATAAGACGATAATTTTAGCAATAAATTCAAAGCTTGTTAATTTCTTTATTCTATTTAGTACTTTTTACAAATATATTCAACAGAAACAATTTATTTTTCACTCATTTTTCATTCAAATAATAAAATTATAAAAAATATATTTACCACTTAATATTATCGAATTATGCGAAAAGCTTTTGTGTTTTAATCACTGCATGGATAAAAAATTCTAGTGATGTGTACAGACTACAGAATTCGAAATGTTTAAATTTTTCATTTAATATTTTGTAATACTTTTAAAAATTCTCTTGCATATGCTTAACATTTTGATGTATTTGTTTTTATTCTATCTTTTGTGTCTCTATTAGCAAGTTTTTGGTAATCTAAATTATTCCAATCCAACAACAATTAAATCTGCACCTTCCCATAAATTCCCAATATTATTCACCATATCTTCAATACAAATTTTCCATATTTGAAAAATATTTCTGTTCATAAAATTGTTCTCTTCTTGTTGTTCTTGTTCTCATTTAAAATGTATATAAAGAAGGTCAAGGTCACATATGTTAAGAGAGAAATATTTTTTTATGAAGTGAGATTATATTGAGATTCCTTAGAAAACAGATATAAAATATCTTGGAATATATTTTTCATCCTAAATTAAAAAAATTTAAAATCAAATGCGATAATATTAAAATTCCATGAAACACTGATACCTATAAAATTTACTTTCGAGCCAATTAAATATAAATTAAATATAAAAATATAATTAAACGTCAAAGTTAACCTATAAACTAAAGTTCTCAGTTATAATTAAATTCAAAGATTATTTTTCACAATTTTATAAATTGAAATAATATTAATTTTTAATATTATCAGACTTAAGAAGAGTATATGAAAAATTCTGCTCCCAATAAGCAAAACATTTTTATGTGTTAATTATGTACATATATCAATGAATGAAAAATAATAATTGTGAAATTATGATAAAAACTGTCATTTTTTTAAATCATACGTTAAAGATTTTAAATTTAATAAAATTTAATGAAAGATTTACTAAAAAAAGCTGAGTTTATGCAAAGCACTTAGAGTTAAATCCACTTTAAGGCTAATTAAGTAATTAAATAACTTAACAATTAAATTTTTCTATATCACTACTGGGATTCTTCAGTGCTTTATTTGCATTGTGACATAGCGCTCTGAATATATCGTGTTATCAAAAATATCAAAAGTTTAATCCCCACTTAAAATAATCAGTGTATAAAAGCTGAGCTATAAGACCCCATCAGTCACCAATTATAATTCAAAAGCCAGTTTGCAAAGAAGTACAATTAAAAGATAATTTTTCCAATAATACTCAAAATGGCTAAGTGTTTAGTAAAAATTTTATAAATTATTTAAATTTAATTTTTATTTCCTAATATTTTTTTCTGTTCAGATTTTATTATGTCTCTTGGTTGCACTAACTTTTGTGGTAGCTGGAGATGGCTATTCTGGCGGTTGTGGAAATGAATTACATCCCGGCGTTTCTGGAAAGCGTAAGAGAAGTGTTGAAGGAGGTTGTCATGGTGGAAATGGCGGAAATGACGGTTTTATTGGTAGTGCCAGTCGTGGATTCGATGGTGGAACTGTGCATAAAAGAAGTGCTGAAGGAAATGGAGATGGAGACGGTCAAGGTAATGGAGGAAGTGTGTGTATAACTTGTCGTGTTGGTCGCGGTGGTAGGAAGTAAGCGGAAGTTAATTTTTTAATTGAAATTAAAAGAGAATCAATAAAATAAAACGATTTTAACAATAAATTCATAAATTTATTTCTTTATTCTATTTAGTACTTTTTACAAATATTTCCAACTTAAAAAATATATATTTCACTCCTCTTTCTTTCCATTCAAATGCAAATTATAAAATTATAAACAAAATTTACGATACGAGTATCTAATCCACTTAATATTACCGCAGACACTTTATCTATTGTTACATATAAATGTATATGTAATATAAATAATATTTTCGTATCGTAAATATTATTTATTAAAAACGAATTAAAGAAAAGGATATTAAATAATATGGATAAAAAATATTAAGGCTCACATCCGAGTGTAAAATAAAATATTTTTAGCTCCGAAATATTAAAAATTATATTTAATTCTCACCAAAAATATAGTAGATTATTTCACAATTAATTTATTTTCTAATAGGGTATAAGTTTTAATCTTTTTTAGCTATTTATTCTTAATATCCTTTTCTTTAAGTCATGTTTCATACTAACAAAAATTTCCGATATATCCTTTAAAATATAATCAGGGTTCAAATAGCAACAATAACCCAGCAAGAAATTTTCCATTGATTCCGTCAATCGGAAATCAATCAATAGTAATTTTTCTCATTTATTGGCACGTGCTATTGAAATGTAAAAAATTGATTACTTTAGTTAAGTGGCAATCAATTATTAAACACTTAATAATTGATTCTAGGAATCATTTTCTGATTGGCTTATTTATTTTTAATCATATGTTGATGTTAAAGTAATTATGTGTCATTGTGAAATAAACTGTCAAATCAATGTGAAATAATATCTGGAATATATGTACAAAAGTAAATAATTATAAATATAGATACAAAAAGTAAATAATTATAATTAAAGTGTAAAAAAAGTAAATAATTATAATTATTTAGATTTAAAAAAAAAAAGGTTATTATATTTAAATGTAAGTACATTTTAAATTTGTTTTAATAATAATAATAATGGACAAGATTTTCGGTATAAGCAAACGACATTTTTGTCGCATACTTAAGAGAAGAAGGGAATCTGAAAGCGATGATGAAATTGATTCAGGTGATGAAGACATAACTCTGCAACTTCATCAGGATAGAGAAAATGAAATTCCACAACAATAGCTGCAAGCACAGATTCCACGCACGCAATAGAAAATATAGATGACTCAGTAGAAAATGATTTGGAAGATTCCAATGCAGAAGAGGCCTCATATATACGTGATGTTAGTGAAAGTGAGGAAGAAGATGATAATTATATATCTGAAAATAATTTTAGAAATAAGCTACCTATGTATATGGAAAATGTTGTGTTTTTACATAAATTTATAAAATAAATTTATAAAGACTGAATTCATAATTATATTTTTTATTTAAAATTAGTATGAGATTATGATTTTAAAATTGTACGATTTTAATTTTGTATTTATGATCTTTGCTAGATAATTTATTAAAATGTAAAAGCAAGAAACGGAAATATAAAATTGTACAATTTGAGCATCATAATCTCATATATAACTAATGTAGATGTAGTGGTTTATTTATAGAATCAGTTCCTAATTAATTTTAGGAATCAACTAAGGAATCACAGTTTTATCCATTATTCTTTAATTTTCAGAATGGCTTTTATATCAAATATATACCAATTTTTAATTGATTAGTAGAACCAACTTATTATAGGTCAGGATCTAGTCCAATCAAAAGCTTTAAAAAAGCGGACATCAGCTATATAAAATAAATGGTTATTAATTGATTATTAATCAATATAATAATCGATTCTTTGATTCCAGAATCAATTTATTATCAATTTGGTTTCAATTTATGTCTTGCTAGGAACTTATCCTAAAACTTAAAAAACATTTTAATTTAATAAAATAAATATAATTAAAAAAAATTATTTAAAAATCAGTACAAAGTAAGTCGGAATTGAATCTTGTTATCAGAAAAATTCTTTTAAATATTTAATTTTTTCTAATTGTTTAATCCCCACTTAAAATAATAAGAGTATAAAAGCTGAGCTATGAAACGTATCATCAGTCATCAATCACAATTCAACGCCTAATTTGCAAACCACAATTAAAAGCTTATTTTTCCAATTATAAAAAAAATGCCAAAGTGTTTAGTAAGAATTTTTAAAATAATTTAAATTTCGATTTTATTTCCTAATATTTTTTTCTGTTCAGATTTTGTTATGTCTCCTGGTTGCAGTCACCTTTGTGGTAGCTGGAGATGGAAACGGCGATAATGGTGGAAATCGCTGTCGTGGAGACGATGTTGGAACTGTGCATAAAAGAAGTGCTGAAGGAAATGGTGATGGAAACGGTGGTATTCATATTGGAGCAGGAGGAGGAGGTGTCTGTATAACTTGTCATCCTAGTGGCAGAGGTGGGAAATAAGCGGAAATTAATTTTTTAATTTAAATTAAAAGAGAATTAATAAAATAAAGCTATTATTTTAACAATAAATTCATAATTTTATTTCTTTATTCTATTTAGTACTTTTTACAAATATTTCCAACTTGAAAAATTATATTTCATTCCGCTTTTTTACCATTTAATTTTTATTCAAATGCAAATTATAAAATTATAAATAAGATTTACGATACGAGCATCTACTCCACTTAATATTACCGCAGACACTTTTTTTATTGTTACAAATAAATGTTTACCTTAGGCTTAGATAATATACATATAATATGTATAAGGATAGTTATTATTTTACTACTAATTGTTGTACACAATAAAATGCATTTGCGATTGACCCTTTTTGCTCTTTCGAAAAATTAGCTTTTAATTGTACTTCTTTACAAACTGGCTGTTGAATTGTAATTGATGACTGATATGTTTTATAGCTCAGCTTTTATAGTCTGATTATTTTAGGTGGGGATTAAACAATCAGAAAAAATTAAATATTTAAAAGGAATTTTGACAATTCTGATAACAAGATTCAATTCCAACTTACTTTGTACTGATTTTTAAATCATTTTTCTTATAACTGATAGTGATATTTTTTTAATTATATATTTATTAAATTAAATTTTTTGATAAGTTTTTGGAAAAATTATTGTTACTTTTTAAATTAAAGAATATGGTTAAAAAAAATGTGAAGACTCGCATCCTAGTGTAAAATAAAAATAATTGTGAATATTTCTACTATATTTGTGCTGACAATTAAAAATAATTATTAATAATATTTAGGAGTTAAAATTTATAATAATATTTTAAATTACAGTATGTACATAATATAAAAATTTAATCATTCCACTTTTCTAATAATTAATAAACCAAATTAAAAAAACAATTCTGTCGAAAGTTATGTCGAAATTTAAGTTAGGGCTTTAATTATTATTACTTTGCATAAACCAAAGCTAATTTAATATTTAAATTCGCTATTTTAGTTTTGGTTATATACATACTTATGTAATTTAACAATAATTATTTATAATTTTTCCATTTTCATTTCATGAACAGTATTAATCATATAAGTAGTTTACAATCCTGATAATAATTAATTATTTACAGTTGTTACTAATATATAAATTCTATTCGTTGAGGAACAAAATTGGAAGAAATAATCTTTGAATAAAATTAGAACTAAAAACTTGACTATTCATGCTCTATTGAACTTTATATTTTTATATTTCATTATAATTATTTATGGATTTAATTATCTGCTTTTACTAAAAACAAAATTGTTACTTTGAATTTAAATGTTGGCTCCAAAATATTATTTATATCTGTTTTCCAGGAATCTCAATATTATCGCATTTATTAATATTTTTTTTTAAATATATGCTTAATCTTACTTTAGATTCAAGTTTCATATTTTTCTTTAAGTAATTTGTTATCATTTGATGGAAGTGTATAGTAAGTAATATGATTTTTTTTTTTAAATTCACTATTAAATTTATTTGTTTTTGTATAAATAATGAGAAGAATGATTTCTCCTAATAAATACTTTCAAATTTTATTACTTCCTTTCTATAATATTTGCTTAATCATGTTGATTTACAGAAAAATGATATCCTCTTTAACTGTTATCAAACTCAGATGGAATTTTGAATTTATATCTTTTGGGGCATGTCAATATTTAAGTTACATATTTGCGTCCGTCTTTTCGAACAACTCTCACAATAAATCAAAGGAAGTTACTTTTTCATTACTTGCAAAATTTTATAGTAATGTTAATAAAGCTTGAATACTGAATATAATTTTAAATAAATTTTTATAAATTTTAGGAGAGTTTTTGTTAATTTTTTAATCATTAGCAAAGGTGGAAGATCATTTTAAACAAAACAGAATTATATCAATCGTGTTTTCACCGAAAAAATTTCTTGTAAGAAACATCACAAATCACATTTTATATTTATTTCTTTATTTTATATAGTCATTATTAGTTAAAAAAATTGTATAAACGGAAGTTTAATTTAAATTAATGCTTCAGTCTTCAGTGTTGCTTAAATAAACTAACAAATAATATTAAGGCCGGCGCAGAATTGGGGCTTTAATCGATAGCGTTAACTTAAAAAAGTTTCAACATATGGAAATTAATGTAAGCGAACACCATACCAGCAGTTAACGCTAGGCGAAAAAAAAACGCCAGCGCTGGCTTTCAAACAAGTTAAAAAATGAACGCCAGCGCTAGACTATTTTAATATTGGTGAAAAATCAATTTTTTGGGAGGCAAAAACTTGGCAAAATACAAAATATAAAAGTTAAAGTTAACGCTGTCGATTAAAGCCCCAATTCTGCGCCGGCCTTCACTCCTGGAGAATATCGATTTTTTAACAAAATTTATATATGGATTTAATTTATATATAGATAACTTTCAATATTAAGCTTAATACTGACACAAAGTGAAAATGTCGTGAAAAAATTATTTAAAATTTGTACATTTAAACCTAGTGAAAATTTTGATTTCTTATAATGTCAATTTGAAATTGATAAAATAAGAAAAGAAATGCCAAATTAAAGTCAAATATATTGTAAAGGGTCAAAAATATATTTAATGTTTTTTCTTCAAACTCATATTCTTCTAAATATTCAGCAAGCTTAGCGTTTTCAATCATATTGAAATTGACAATTCAGCCATTCATAAAAGTATAAAATATTTTGATAATAAAAACGTGAAATATTAATTTTTCACGTTCAATAAATGTATACACTCTAAATCTTTTTTAACTAGATTGAACTCAAATTTAACTAGAATTGGAACTCCTAGAATAGCAGTTAAAAATCTAGTTAAACAAATTATCTAGATTGTTCTAGTTAAGAGAGAAATATTTTAGAGAAATATGTGAGAGAAAGTTTTAAACTTTAACCAGATTAATATTAAATTCAAATAGAGAAGACAGTAAAAATGTATGATTGTTCTAGTTAATTCTCAAATCATTCTAGCGAAGTTTCTAGGATATTTAATTATAAAATAAGTCAGTAAAATGGAATTCTAGTAGTAAAATACTAAGGATCTAGTGAAACCTCTAGCGATTTTAATCGTAAAAGCAGTCAGATAATCTGGAAATCTAGTAGTAAAATACATATTATTTGCATAGTCGTAAAAAATTTGATTTTTTTAAGTTTCATGTTGTACTTTGTGAAAAAAAAAAATTAAACAAACGCCTTTTTCACGACTTGCAAATTTAAATGAAAAATCATCATTTCACTTTGTGTCTGTATTAAGCTTTATTAATTAAAAATCATACAATTGTAGATACAAATTAAAATAGATCTTAAATATGATTCAATAAAACACAAATTTATGGTTCAAAGTCTATATTATGATTCGAGGAAAATTATGATCGATATCTTAAAACAGGGAAATTGATTTAAAAAAAAAATATTAGATTTTCTGTATATAAATTAACATTATCATTTATATTGCAATGAAATACTTATATATATATATATATATATATTCATTGATTTCTTATTTTAAAATCCAAAAATTTACAACAAAATATACAAATTGATTGTATGTAAATTTGTTACAACATTAATAAAACGTTTATGGTTCGTAAAATTGTAAATATACATTTCTTTACGATCATCTAAACTTTGTAACAAACTTTTTATATTTGAAAAGTTTAAATGTAGCCGCCGCCATTCATGCTAAAAGGAATTAACTTTATTTCTTTTTGTACAATATAAAATTACCCTGAAAATTTCAAGTAAAATTTTGGACAATAATGAAAAAATAATCATTAAAAATGTAATAAAAAATTATTTATTATTGAATTTTAGATTTTAGTTAAGTTCATTTTACTATAAATTAAATATAAAATAAATAAAACAAATTTGTTTAAATTAAGGTTAAATTAAACGAATTATTGCGAAATTACTTATTTAATAATTATGTAGTATAAAAGTAGTCTAAAAATTTTTTGATTTTATCATTCTATTAAATTAATCTATAAATTTCTTCTTCCAAAATGATGAATTTGGAAAAAGTGAAAATCTTTTAAGTTATATATTTTTAATTTTCTAAATTCATTTCTTAACTCTTTTATTGCTATCTTTAATCTTTTTAGTGAAGAATGATGAGGGTTTGACATAATATCATTCACATGTATAATCACTAATCATTCACACTAATTTTCTTATATTTATACAACATTTTCTATCATCGTACCATATGCAATATAAATATTTCAATTATCTAAAATCGTTTTTCATGTTACAAATATCTTTTTCAAGTTTACATTACTTTCAATTAATTTAAAACCATAAATAGAAAATTTCCTGGAAATAAAAATAATAATCCACTATATAATTTTACAATTTTATGCTCTAATTAAAAACTTGCATTCATGTTAAAATGAAATCTTTTTCCTTGTGGTTAACAAAATTATTACAAGCATTTAGAAAATGTTGAAAAAAGGAAAAAGCCATTTATTATTCCTTGAGATATCGCACAAACTCAACTATCCCACTTAATGTAACTAAAAACAAAATTATAATTAACTAAACTAATTACTATTTAATTATAGTTCCAAGTAAAATTAAATTTAAATTACAATTTTTTGTGGTAAAAAAAAATATTTCTAATATTTTTTAATAAATTATTAAACTCGAACTGAATTAACTTTCACGTATACTAAATTATGTTTTAGTATGGGAAAGATATTCAATAAATAAAATACAAACATTTAATTAACATTAATAATTTATAGAACCATCAAATATATATATATATGTAACAACAATTTTAAATTATTTATTCAATAATATATAATTTAATTATAATAAACTCGATTGAAATTTATATTACATTAATTTTCAAAAATCATGTTTTTTTTGCAGGTTTGTAGATGATTTTAATTCTTGTCGGAAAACCGCACACCAAATTGGACTATCATTATTATACTATTGGTAAGTAATATTCTACATTCAGTTCAGTTGTTTTCAATCGATATTTTATTTATCACTGTTTATAATATTTACTAATTACAATTTACTAAATATAAGAAAAAGTTTTTCTTACATAATTATCACAATTAAATTTTTCGCTTAATTCTTATATTTTATGATTATTTAGAATTGTTGTTGAAGAAAATGTGTCTGCAAAGTGTTCTTCAATTTCCTCAAAGTCTATAAATATTTTTAGTATCAAACTTTTTGTAGTAAATCATAGCGAAATAATATTAATTCCAATATTTTATTAATCCCCCAAATAAATTATTACATAGTTTATTTATATTTTATAGTTTATTTGGTATGTTAATATATATCGTTATTGTATATATGTATACATATTTCTAGGAAGTCATTTAAATTTTAGATTGATTTTATTTTCAATGAATTTTTATTTATAATTTTCAATTAAATTTCAAATATAATTAAGTTATATTCTCAACATTTTCTTCACAGTGATTTCCTCATCATTTTCTTCACAGTGTATTTACAATTTCAGAGCAAGTAGAAATAATATGGTAGCTTTATTTTTTTTATTAAAATTTAATTTTTCTCTAATTAGTTAATACAAATTATGAAATTAGTTCCATAATAAACAATTAATCATGATTTTTATGATTGAAATTATGCAAGTAATGAAAACATAATTTAATTTAATATAAGTCTCAAAAGTTTAATGTTTTCTAATTTTTTATAAAAAAGGAAGCACTCACCTAAATATAGACACATACCTAAAAATTATTACCTTATTCTAAAATAAAGATTAAGATATAAATATCTGTTATTTAATTAGACTAAAAACTACAATGAAATATTATCTTTATCTAAAATCTAGAAATTTCATATATTTAACGTTTTTTTCATCTTAGAGTAAGAAAATAATATTTTAGAAAATTTTAGTTATTGCAGGACCTTATCATTTAATATCCTTTTCTTTAAAAATAGAATCCAGATTGAAAAAGCCAGAATAATTTATACGAAAACTTATCAAATTTTAATTTAATAAATATATAATTAAAAAATATCGCTATCAGTTATAAGAAAAATTATTTAAAAATCAGTACAAAGTAAGTTGGAATTGAATCTTGTTATCAGAATTGTGAAAAATTCCTTTTAAATATTTAAATTTTTCTGATTAGTTTAATCCCCACTTAAAGTAATCTCAGACTATAAAAGCTGAGCTATGAAACATATCAATCATCAATTACAATTCAACAGCCAGTTTGTAAAGTACAATTTATTAAAAGAGTAAAATAAGAAATTTGTGTAAAATAACTTGCATATAATTAAAATAATAACTATCCTTATACATATTATATGTATATTATCTAAGCCTAAGGTAAACATTTATTTGTAACAATAGATAAAGTGTCTGCGGTAATATTAAGTGGAGTAGATGCTCGTATCGTAAATCTTATTTATAATTTTATAATTTGCATTTGAATAAAAATTAAATGGTAAAAAAGCGGAATGAAATATAATTTTTCAAGTTCGAAATATTTGTAAAAAGTACTAAATAGAATAAAGAAATAAAATTATGAATTTAATGTTAAAATAATCGTTTTATTTTATTAATTCTCTTTTAATTTAAATTAAAAAATTAACTTCCGCTTACTTCCCACTAGGATGACAAGTTATACACACACTTCCTCCATTACCTTGACCGTCTCCATCTCCATTTCCTTCAGCACTTCTTTTATGCACAGTTCCACCGTCGAATCCACGACTGGCACTACCAATAAAACCGTCATTTCCGCCATTTCCACCATGACAACCTCCTTCAACACTTCTTTTACGCTTTCCAGAAACGCCGGGATGTAATTCATTTCCACAACCGCCAGAATAGCCATCTCCAGCTACCACAAAAGTTAGTGCAACCAGGAGACATAACAAAATCTGAACAGAAAAAATATTAGAAAATGAAATCGAAATTTAAATTATTTAAAAAATTCTTACTAAACACTTGGCCATTTTTGGTATTTTTGGAAAAATTAGCTTCTAGTTGTACTTTGCAAACTGGCAGTTGAATTGTAATTGATGATTCATATGTTTCATAGCTCAGCTTTTATAGTCTGAGATTATTTTAAGTGGGGATTAAACAATCAGCAAAAATTAAATATTTCAAAGGAATTTTTCACAATTCTGATAACAAGACTCAATTCCAACTTACTTTGTGCTGATTTTTAAATTATTTCTTTATAACTGATAGCGATTTTTTTTAATTATATATTTAGTAAATTATATTTTTTGATGTTTTTGGAAAAATTATTGTTGCATTTTTAAACTTGATTCAGTTAATATAAATTATGAAATTAGTTCCATAATAAACAATTAATCATAATTTTTACGATTGAAATTATGCAAGTAATGAAAACATTATTTAATTATTTATAAGTCTCAAAAGTTGAATGTTTTCTAATTTTTTATAAAAAAGGAAGCACTCACCTAAATATAGACACATACCTATAAATTATTACCTTATTATAAAATAAATGTGAATATAAAATGACGATAGAAATAAAGCTATTTATATATAAACTTAAGGTGAGCCAAATACGGAAAACAAATTATAATATTTTTGGATAGTAAATAATTTGGGAAAGACCAATTTTCTTTCTTTTTGTGAGAAATATATTTTTTTTAGTTTGCCGATAAAGATTGTAAAAAAATAAATGAAAATTTAATGTTTAAAATTGTATTAATATAAATTTTATTAATACATGATACGGTATAAAAATAATTTTGTATGTAAACATTTTTTCCGTTATTATTCCCTACACGATTAAGATATAAATATCTGTTATTTAATTAGACTAAAAACTACAAAGAAATACTATTTTTATCTAAAATCTAGAAATTTCATATAGTTAACATTTTTTCAAAACTCATTAGATGAAATCATGAAATGTAATGATAATTTATGCAACTTACAATTTTCAATATATAGAAATATTTAGAAAATTTTTATTGTTTCAGGTATCTAATATCCACCAAAATTATTTTACGTTACATTAAAATTTCTTTAAACTTTTGAGAAAATGTATTTTCCAATATTATATAATTCCATTTTGAGTTGACAGTCAAACTTTCCAACAAGAATTTCCATTAACTTGTTTTCTATTTTGCCTACAAAACAACGAAATATGGATTTAAACTTTTGAATGTTAATTATATTTTTTTTTCCAATATTATTCATAAAATATTTACAATTTATTTATATATATGGAGTTGAAAGAAATATTTGAAAACACTATGAAATGAAAAACATTTGTGAAAAATTAACTTTAAAACAAAATAAAAGTGCTGTCATAATTTTACATTGAAAAAAAAACAAACTTGATTGAAATGAAATATATTTTCTGCAAAAAAAAGGAATCTTCTTGGAAAATTGTAAAAAAATTGTAAAAAATTGTAAATAACAGGGAAATGGGAAATAAAAAATTTTCTTATTAGACAAAAAATTGTAAATAACAGGGAAATGGGAAATAAAAAATTTTCTTATTAGACAAAAAATTGTTACTCTCCTGAAAATTATATAAATGATTTCTCCTGAAAATTATATAAATGATAAGAAAATAATAAATACATCATTAAAATTGCTAATTTTTGTTTGTTTTAAATATTATACCTACTCTAATATTTACACATAATTACATTAATGTACAAATAGAAAAATATTATTATGTTATTACATTTTCTCTTAATTATATAATTTAATTTTTATATACTAAATTTTCATTATGATGGTATCCTTAAAATGGAATCCATTTAATTCTTCCCAACATAATTCTTCCCAACACAATTCTTTTTTATAATTTACCCCATATTAAGAAGATTATATTTTAGAGGTTTTTTAGTTTTAATAATCAGTAATATATTGTATAATAAAAATAGCAAGCCAAATTCTTAATTGAATATTCAAAAAGTAACAGTCACAAATATAACAGTAATATATTAATAATTAAGAGTTACAATTGTAGGCTATCCCTTTTAAGTAGGCCAGATTATCAATTTGTTTGCACTTCATTGTTACATTTTTAAATTGCTGGGCCTTGTCTGTATACTTTTTCTTTTGTGGAATAGTTTATCCGGCAATAAATTTCTTCATCATTAACTTAATTCGGCTTTGCTTTTTTTTAAAAGCTTCTATAAACTTCGAAATGTTTGGATGATTACAAATAATTAATTGTGCAAAACTTACCAATTTTAGTTTTTGAAAAATATTACTTTTCATAAAATTATTCTCTTTTTGTTATAATCATAATGTGACCTTTATATACATTTCAAATAATTTAAAAAAAAATATTTTTAATGATGTGAGATTATATTGAGATTCCTTGGAAAACATATATAAAATATCTTGGTATATATTTTGGAGTCAAGATTTAAATTCATAGTAATAATTTTGATTTTAGTAACTGCAAATAATTTAATCTATAAATAATTATAATTATATGTATAAAAAAAATATAATTAAAACTTAATGTTTAAAATACGATAGCCTTAAGTTTTACGTTCTAATTAAATTCGAAGAATGTTTCTCCCCTTTCCTCAACGACTGGAATTTAGTTATTGGTAATATAATTTAAATAATATCAATTAAAAATAAAAATTAATGTTATTGTTCGATTATGATAAAAACTATTAATGTCATTTTATTGAATCATACGTTAAACAGTTTTAATTTAATAAAATTTAAAAAGAGATTTTTTACAACAGCAAATTAAATATTAAATAAGGTTGGGTTTATGGAAAGCACTAAAGAATGAGAGAGTCAAATTTAGGACAAATTCGTCAAGTAATTAATTAAAAACTATTGTTTATAATAAATTATTAAAAAAGATTAATGATCAAATTTTTAAAGTACTAGTACATAATTTAATTTAAATTATTATTACTATAAATATGAGTGCAAAATATTGTTATTAATTATTTTTAATTCTCAGCACAAATATTGTAGAAATATTCACAATTATTTTATTTTACACTCGGATGTGAGTCTTAATATTTTTTAAACATATTCTTTAATATCCTTTCCTTTAATTCTTGTTTCAAACTAATAAACATTTCCAATATTCTGGAAAATATAATCAGGATTCAAATAGCAACAATAACTTATCCTAAAACTTAACAAACATTTTAATTTAATAAAATAAATATAATTAAAAAAAATCGCTATCAGTTATAAGAGAAATAATTTAAAAATCAGTACAAAGTTAAAGTAAGTTGGAATTGAATCTTGTTATCAGAATTGTGAAAAATTCCTTTGAAATATTTAATTTTTGCTGATTATTTAATCCCCACTTAAAATAATCTCAGACTATAAAAGCTGAGCTGAAACATATCAATCATCAATTACAATTCAGCAGCTAATTTGCAAACTACAATAAAAGCTAATTTTTCCAACAATACAAAAAATGGCAAAGTGTCTAGTAAGAATTTTGTAAATAATTTAAATTTCATTTTTATTTATTAATATTTTGTTATGTTTAGATTTTATTATGTGTCCTGTTAGCAGTCGCCTTTGTGGTAGCTGGAGATGGAAACGGTGGTCATGGTGGAAATGGCGGTTCAACTGGTAGTGGCGGAGCTGGTGGCAACGGTGGAAATGTCTATAAAAGAAGTATTGAAGGTGATGGTAATGGTGGTGATGGAGGAAATGGCGGAGCATTGAGTGGTGATGGCGGACGGGGAGGAGATGGTGGAACTGTGTATAAAAGAAGTGCTGAAGGCGATATTCCCGGTGGCGTTAAGATTGGTGTTAATTGGGGTAGGAAGTAAGAGGAAGATAATTTGTTAATTGAAATTGAAAGAGAATTAATAAAATAAAACGAAAATTTTAATGATAAATGCAAAAATAGTTCATTTCTTTATTCTATCTATACATTTTCAACTTCAAATTGAGACTAACCAACTTCAAATTGGGACTAAACACTAAACATTTTTAAATTGAGACTAAACAATTTAAAAATGAGAAAAACAACTGTTAAATTGAGACTTAAAAACTTTAATGCTGATGTCGTTCTTTTCGTAATTCTTAAAACCTGTATGTACCAGACATAAATTGTAATAGTAATTTATAATCCTCCTTGTCATTCTTAAATTTTGTTAATAGTCGTCTACTAAGACTTGGTCCATATAGTCCAGTGCTTAATGCAATTGAATCAGTTTGGTAAAACCTAAAAGCTGGAGCCAAAAGTGATTAAATAAATTCAAATGCCACAATCTTAGTTGGTGAAAACAGATAAAATTTGCCTCAAACCAACTTCCGTCTGCAACGACTAGAAAATATAATTCAAGAAAACGTAACGAAGATTAGTGTGCCTAATTGTATCCCGCAAATCCCTCATATTAAAAAATGTATACCAGACGCAATAAATATGATATATGTATATGATTTTTTAATTGTTTAAAAATTAAATTAAGTACACATAACACTTAATATTTCTTTTAACAAATTAATTATTAATTTCAATTATTAAAATTAGAACTTTTTATTAATTGCCATTTTAAAACTGCCTAGTCTCAATTTTGAAAATGCTAAATATCAATTTGAATTTTTTTAGCCTTATCTTTAAATTGACAAGGTATAGTACTTTTTACAAATATTTTCAACAGAAAAAATGTATGTATATTTCACTCATTTCTCTTACTATTTAATTTTTATTCAAATTATAAAATATATATTTACAATTTTATTTCAGCGCGTGCACGGTCGTTCATCTTATAAACTAAAATTATTGAATTGTGCGAAAAGCTTTGTGTTTAATCGCTGCATGGATAAATAATTCAAGTAATGTACAGAATTGGAAATGTTTAAATTTTTGATATTTGATATTTTGCGAATATTTATTAGAAATCTTCGTGCATATGTTTCACATTTTGATGTACCTATTTGTTTTTCTTCCATCTTTTGTGACTCTACTAGCAAGTTTTGGTAGTTAAAAACTTGTTCCAATCCAACAACAATTAAATCTGCACCTTCCCATAAATCCCCAATATTTTTCACCATTTCTTCCATACCAATTTTAGTTTTTGAAAAATATTACTTTGTTAAAATGATTCTCAACTTTTTATAATCATATGTGACCTTTATATACATTTAAAATAATTTAAAAAAAAATATTATTAATGAAGTGAGATTATATTGAGATTCCTTGGAAAACATATATAAAATATCTTGGTATATATTTTGGAGTCAAGATTTAAATTCATAGTAATAATTTTGATTTTACTAACTGCAGATAATTTAATCTCTAAATAATTATTATTATGTATATTAAAAACATATAATTAAAACTTTAAGTTTAAAAAACGATAGCCTTAAGTTTTACGTTGTAATTAAATTCGAAGAATGTTTTTCCCCTTTCCATACCTCAACGACTGGAATTTATTTATTGGTAATATAATTTAAATAATATCAATTAAAAATGTTTCGTATTATTTATATCTAATAATAAAATAAAAATTAATGTTATTGTTAGATTATGATAAAAACTATTAATGCCATTTTATTAAATCAAACGTTAAACGGCTCTAATTTTTAAAACAGCATTTTAGCACATTTTTTAAAACAGCATTTGTCCTAAATTCGTCAAATAATTAATTAAAACGTATTGTTTATAATAACTTATTGAAAAAGTTTAATGATCAAATTTTTAAAGTACTAGTACATACTTTAATTTAAATTATTATTATTATAAATTTGAGTGCAAAATATTGTTATTAATTATTTTTAATTCTCAGCACAATTATAGTAGAAATATTCACATATATTTTTTTTTACACTCGGATGTGAGTCTTAATATTTTTTAAACATATTCTTTAATATCCTTTCCTTTAATTCTTGTTTCAAACTAACAAACGTTTCCAATATTCTGGAAAATATAATCAGGATTCAAATAGCAACAATAACTTATGCTAAAACGTAACAAACATTTCAAATTAATAAAATTAATATAATTAAAAAAAATCGCTATCAGTTATAAGAGAAATAATTTAAAAATCAGTACAAAGTAAGTTGGAATTGAATCTTGTTATCAGAATTGTGAAAAATTCCTTTGAAATATTTAATTTTTGCTGATTATTTAATCCCCACTTAAAATAATCTCTGACTATAAAAGCTGAGCTGAAACATATCAATCATCAATTACAATTCAGCAGCTAACTTGCAAAGTACAACTAGAAGCTAATTTTTCTAAAAATACAAGAAATGGCTAAGTGTTTAGTAAGAATTTTTTAAATAATTTAAATTTCGATTTACTAATATTTTGTTTAATTCAGATTTTATTATGTCTCTTGGTTGCAGTCACCTTTGTGGTAGCTGGAGATGGAAACGGTGGTCATGGTGGAAATGGCGGTTCGACTGGTAATGGCGGAGCTGGTGGCAACGGTGGAACTGTCTATAAAAGAAGTATTGAAGGTGATGGTAATGGTGGTGATGGAGGAAATGGCGGAGCATTGAGTGGTGATGGCGGACGGGGAGGAGATGGTGGAACTGTGTATAAAAGAAGTGCTGAAGGCGATGCTCCCGGTAGCGTTAATGTTGGTGTTAATTGGGGTAGGAAGTAAGAGAAAGATAATTTGTTAATTGAAATTGAAAGAGAATTAATAAAATAAAACGAAAATTTTAATGATAAATGCAAAAATAGTTCATTTCTTTATTCTATCTATACCTTTTCAACTTCAAATTGAGACTAACCAACTTCAAATTGGGACTAAACACTAAACATTTTTAAATTGAGGCTAAACAATTTAAAAATGAGAATAAAAACTTTTAGATTGAGACTTAAAAACTTTAATGCTCGGGTATTAAAACCAGAAGTAGTTCTTTTCGTAATGCTTAAAACATGTATGTACCAGACATAAATTGTAATGTTAATTGGTAATCTTCCATATAGTCCAATGCTTATGCAATTGAATCAGTTTGGTAAAACCTAAAAGCTGGTGCCAAAAGTGATTAAATAAATTCAAATGCCACAATCTTGGTGAAAACAGATACAATTTGACTCACACCAAATTGACTCAAACCAATATAATTTAAGTAAACGTAACGAAAATTAGTGTCCCAAATTGTATCTCGCAAATCCCTCATATTAAATAATGTATACCAGACGCAATAAATATGATATATATTTCGATCCGAAATTGGACTTCTAGTTGCATTACCCATAATATTATCAATAAAGCAAATTCAATGTTAGGTTTTATAAAACGGTGGTCAAAAGAATTTGCGGATCCTTATATATTAAAGTCACTATTTACTTGTCTTGTCCGTCCTAATCTAGAATATGCCAGTCAAGTATGGAATCCATACTTCGATATTCATGTTCGCCGAATAGAAGCAATCCAAAGAAATTTTATTAGATTTGCTCTTCGTCAATTTCAATGGTTGAACCCATACATTTTACCACCATATGTAGATAGGTTGAATCTCATCCATTTGACAACATTAGAAAAGAGAAGGGAATTGGCTGACGTGATCTTTTTAAGAGAAGTAATAAATTTGCAAATTGATTCATTGTTCATTTTAAATAAAATTCAATTTGCTAATAATTATCGCTGTAGATCGCCTAATTTGTTCAGAATAGCTTTCCATAGAACTTCATATGGAAAGTTTGAACCTATTAATCGGATGCTGATATTATGTAATAAATATCAAAATCAAATAAGAAGTTCAACTTCTAAAAATAATTTAAAAAAGTTAATATTAAGTAACTGAATTGTTTCTGCTATAATAATTGCTATGATTGTTATTACTGTTATTAATTTAATCTTTTGTTTATTACTATACTTAATTAGTAATTTGTAAACACTTTTAAATTGGAATTTATAGCTAGTTAATTAATATGAGTAAAATCAATTAAATATTTGACAATATTCTATTTTTTATATAGAATTAATATTTTTATTATATACATATTAGTATTGTATATATTTTAACTATATTTGATTACTCGTAGTTACTATTTTAATTTTATATATTTTAAGAATTTTGTAATTTTATATATTTTAAGAATTTTGTAAGTTGTTTGATTTAAACACATATAAATAAATATGTATATGATTTTTTAATTGTTTAAAAATTAAATTAAGTACATATAACACTTAATATTTCTTTTAATAAATTAATTATTAATTTCAATTGTTAAAATTAGAAATTTTTATTAATTCCCATTTTAAAACTGTCTAGTCTCAATTTTGAAATTGCTTAGTCTCAATTTGAATTTTTTTAGCCTTATCTTTAAATTGACAAGCTATAGTACTTTTTACAAATATTTTCAACAGAAAAAATGTATGTATATTTCACTCATTTCTCTTACTATTTAATTTTTATTCAAATTATAAAATTTATATTTACAATTTTATTTCAGCGCGTACACGGTCGTTCATCTTATAAACTAAAATTATTGAATTGTGCGAAAAGCTTTGTGTTTAATCGCTGCATGGATAAATAATTCAAGTAATATACAGAATTGGAAATGTTTAAATTTTTGATATTTGATATTTTGCGAATATTTATTAGAAATCTTCGTGCATATGTTTCACATTTTGATGTACCTATTTGTTTTTCTTCGATCTTTTGTGACTCTACTAGCAAGTTTTGGTAGTTAAAAACTTGTTCCAATCCAACAACAATTAAATCTGCACCTTCCCATAAATCCCCAATATTTTTCACCATTTCTTCCATACCAATTTTAGTTTTTGAAAAATATTACTTTGTTAAAATGATTCTCAACTTTTTATAATCATATGTGACCTTTATATACATTTAAAATAATTTTAAAAAAAATATTATTAATGAAGTGAGATTATATTGAGATTCCTTGGAAAACATATATAAAATATCTTGGTATATATTTTGGAGTCAAGATTTAAATTCATAGTAATAATTTTGATTTTACTAACTGCAGATAATTTAATCTCTAAATAATTATTATTATGTATATTAAAAACATATAATTAAAACTTTAAGTTTAAAAAACGATAGCCTTAAGTTTTACGTTGTAATTAAATTCGAAGAATGTTTCTCCCCTTTCCATACCTCAACGACTGGAATTTATTTATTGGTAATATAATTTAAAGAATATCAATTAAAAATGTTTCGTATTATTTATATCTAATAAATAAATAAAAATTAATGTTATTGTTAGATTATGATAAAAACTATTAATGTCATTTTATTAAATCATACGTTAAACAGCTTTAATTTAATAAAATTTAAAAAGCGATTTTTTAAAACAGCAAATTTAAATATTAAATAAGGTTGGGTTTATGGAAAGCACTAAAGAATGAGAGAGTCAAATTTAGGACAAATTCGTCAAGTTTATAATAAATTATTGAAAAAAAACTATTGTTTATAATAAATTATTGAAAAAGTTTAATGATCAAATTTTTAAAGTACTAGTACATACTTTAATTTAAATTATTACTATAAATATGAGTGCAAAACTGGGTTTCATTAATTGTTTTTCATTCTCAGCACAATTATAGTAGAAATATTCACAATTACTTTTATTTTACACTCGGTTGTGAGTCTTAATATTTTTTAACCATGTTCTTTAATATTCTTTTTTTTCATTCTTGTTTCAAACTATCAAACATTTCCAATATTCTGGAAAATATAATCAGGATTCGAATAGCAACAATAACTTATGCTAAAACTTAACAAACATTTTAATTTAATAAAATATATACCGTATTATAAAAAAAAATCGCTATCAGTTATAAGAAAAATAATTTAAAAATCAGTACAAAGTAAGTCGGAATTGAATCTTGTTATCAGAATTGTGAAAAATTCCTTTGAAATATTTAATTTTTGCTGATTATTTAATCCCCACTTAAAATAATCTCAGACTATAAAAGCTGAGCTGAAACATATCAATCATCAATTACAATTCAAAAGCCAGTTTGCAAAGAAGTACAATTAGAAGCTAATTTTTCCAAAAATACAAAAAATGGCTAAGTGTTTAGTAAGAATTTTTTAAATAATTTAAATTCCGATTTTATTTACTAATATTTTGTTTTATTCAGATTTTGTTATGTCTCTTGGTTGCAGTCACCTTTGTGGTAGCTGGAGATGGAAACGGTGGTCATGGTGGACATGGTGGTTTGAGTGGTAATGGCGGTGCTGGTGGCAACGGTGGAACTGTCTATAAAAGAAGTATTGAAGGTGATGGTAATGGTGGTAATGGAGGAAATGCCGGAGCATCCGGTGGTAGTGGCGGTGCTGGTGGCAATGGTGGAACTGTGCATAGAGGAAAAAGAAATGCTGAAGGAGATATTCCCGGTGGCGTTAAGGTTGATGTTAATTGGGGTAGGAAGTAAGAGAAAGATAATTTGTTAATTGAAATTGAAAGAGAATTAATAAAATAAAACGAAAATTTTAATGATAAATGCAAAAATAGTTCATTTCTTTATTCTATCTATACCTTTTCAACTTCAAATTGAGACTAACCAACTTCAAATTGGGACTAAACACTAAACATTTTTTAATTGAGACTAAACAATTTAAAAATGAGAAAAACAACTTTTAAATTGAGACTTAAAAACTTTAATGCTGGGGTATTAAAACCAGAAGTCGTTCTTTTCGTAATGCTTAAAACATGTATGTACCAGACATAAATTGAAATAGTAATTGATAATCCTCCTTGTCATTCTTAAATTTTTTTAATAGTCGTCTACTAAGACTTGGTCCATATAGTCCAATGCGTAATGCAATTGAATCAGCTTGGTAAAACCTAAAAGCTGGAGCCAAAAGTGATTAAATAAATTCAAATGCCACAATCTTAGTTGGTGAAAACAGATAAAATTTGCCTCAAACAAAATTTCGTCTGCAACGACTAGAAAATATAATTCAAGAAAACGTAACGAAGATTAGTGTGCCTAATTGTATCTCGCAAATCCCTCATATTAAAAAATGTATACCAGACGCAATAAATATGTTATATATGATTTTTTAATTGTTTAAAAATTAAATTAAGTACATATAACACTTAATATTTCTTTTAATAAATTAATTATTAATTTCAATTATTAAAATGAGAAATTTTAATTAATTCCCATTTTAAAACTGTCTAGTCTCAATTTTAAAATTGCTAAATCTCAATTTGAATATTTTTAGCCTTATCTTTAAATTGACAAGGTAAAAAGTACTTACAAATATTTTCAACAGAAAAAATGTATGTATATTTCACTCAAAAGGGATTTACAGCAAATTTAAATATTAAATATGGCTGGGTTTGTGCATAGCAGTAAAGAATGAGAAGATTTTAGGCCAAATTCGTCAAGTAATTAATTCCCTTAACATTTTTCTATATCCTCACTGGGATTCTTCAGTGATATATTTGCTTGCTGACATATTGCTCTCTGGATCAATTTTTAAAATATATCAAAATAATAAATTCCGGACACTAAGTTTCATTTGATTTGCACATATAACTTTCCAAAGAATTTAAATTACACTTACATTATATTTATAAAATTATATTTATAATTTTAGCAGAAATTATATTAGAAGGAGATTCATTTATTCTCAGCATTAAAGCATTAATTCATTGATAAATATTGGGGTATGTATAATGTAAGTTATGTAAAAATGGACTCACAAAATGTTAATTAATTAATGTCTATATACATTTTCACAAAATGTTAATAAATTAATGTCAGGGATACTTGTATACGACGCCATGGTAGGAAATTGAATCAAAAAAAGTTGAAGTTCAGAGTTATGATATTGAAAAAAAACTTAAGTTACATGACTAATTCAAATTACTACAAAATCTAATGTTCATACATAACTAATACTTATAATAATTAATATTTAAATTTCAGATATGTATTCTAATTCTACAAAAATATTCTGAACATATCAACAATTATAACCAAAATCACTTGTCCTGGTTTATCAATTTTCTTTATTTAGATTTTGTCAAATTTCTTGATTAATAAAACATAACTTTTATATATAAAATAAAATATAACTTTCGGGTAGCATATCATATATTTATATTTTTTGATGTCATTTTTGCGTCACCATCTTCACCCCGGCCACCATCTCCACTTTTACCACCGAAATGGCTTCCATTTGGTGGATAATTTGACGAACCTGGGTTTCCAGGAGAACCTGGCCCACCAATTAAACCACCTTTGCCACCTTTACCACCAACTCCGCTACACTTACCACCACCTCCACCACCGCCACCACCACCACCATCTAAACCACCATCACCACCGAGGCCACCATTCCCGCCATCAATTCCTTTGCAGCCATCACCACCATTTCCGCCATCACCACCATGACCTAAATTACCATTTCCACCTTTGCCACCATTTCCACCGTTACCATCTGAATCGCCATGTCCGCCATGTCCGCCATTTCCACCATTACCACCGTTTCCTCCATTTCCACCATGACCTCCATTACCTCCATTGCCGCCAACTCCGCCATTTCCGCCATTGCCACCATTTCCACCATTGCCAAAAAGTCCGAACCAAGGATCAGCTGCAACTGCAACTAAACTAGTTGCCACAAATAAAACCAACAACATCTACAAAAAAATATAATTTTGATATTAAAAATTCAAATTTTTGGTAGTTTCTTTTAAAACTTACTAAAACTTTAGACATTTTTTTCTATTAATATAAACTGATTCTTCCGATATTAAATAGTAAATGATATTTTTTTACTGATAGACATACTTTTATAAAAAATTTCGGAGTTACATTCCTGATAATAATTATCTCTTTTTGTTATAATCATAATGTGACCTTTATGTACATATAAAATTATTTAAAAAAAATATTTTTTATGAAGTGAGATTATATTGAGGTTCCTTTGAAAACAGATATAAAATATACCTTTGAGCCCAAAATTTAAATTCAAAGTAACAATTTTGTTTTTAGTTACAGCAGATAATTAAATCCATAAATAATTATAATTAAATATAAAAATATAATTAAATCTTTAAGTTCCACAACGTCCAGTTTGTAGTTCTAATTATTTTTCACAATTTAATTCTTCAACGACTGAAATAATATTAATTATGAATTAATATTATCAGACTTATGAATTGAAGTAAGTATAAGAAAAATTCGAATCTCTAACTAAACCGCAAACAAATTATGTATTATGAATACCTAATAAATGAATAAATATGAAAAATAAACCCCGGATTTGTCAAAAGCACATTTCCTCAAAATCGCCTCATGTTTATGAGCTATTCAAAACCAAAGGGAATTACCTTATAGTATTTTTTATAAAAAAATATATCATGGTAAATACGGTAAAAAATACGGTACGGTATACGGTTGTTGTGGAATAAAAACACCGTCTTTATAATAAATAATAACTAATTGTTTTTACCATAAAATATTTTGCATTACGCATTTCGCAATAATATTATTGAATATTTTATTTAAACTATGTCACTAAGTTAATAAAGCTAAGTAAATATTGCTTAGTGCGCAATTTTGCCGACTATGCAATTTTGGGTAAAAAAACAAACAATTAATAATAATTAATATTGAGTGCAATTACTCAATCATAAATTAATTATGTTATTAATAAAACAAAGTTCGTTTACATTTTTATGTAAACAAAGGCCGGTAAATTAATATTTGCCTATAAATACGTTGGTTTTTTTGGTAATTCAGAGAGTCGAAATTTATTCAGCTTACAGTTAACAGCTTTCAAAACAGAAAGTTTTGTACGAAGCTAATTGTTTAACTTAAGCTTGGAATAAATAAATAGTCCTTTTAAACCTCCTCCCATATAATATTTAATATATATTATACTGGCAAAAGGCCAAATATATATATAACATAAAATATTATAAAACACGGTAATACGGTCTCTGTTCGATTTTATGATTTTTTTCCCCTTCAACAATTATTAAACCAGGAAAATATATAATATAAACCTATCATTTGAGATTTTTCTGATGTGATATGAAATATATCCAATATTCCATTTATATAGGACCTAAAAATGTGCAAAA
The DNA here is from genome assembly GCA_949752835.1 of Empis stercorea. Taxonomy (NCBI): domain Eukaryota; kingdom Metazoa; phylum Arthropoda; class Insecta; order Diptera; family Empididae; genus Empis; species Empis stercorea. The sequence continues at coordinate 5,829,621 of OX457089.1, forward strand.
TATTAGTTTTTAGCAAGGTTTTACGAAATTAAGCATTTTGTTTATTTATAGTGGGGCAAATGATTTTAATTTATTAAGTTTTCTCAATATTTGTTTTTTTTTTAAATCTTGTGCAGTTATAAAATTCCAAGAGATGTTAAAAAAACTAAAAATAGTTATATGAAGAATAACTAGGTTTTTGTGCAAAAATGAATTAAATTTTGTATAATTTGTTAATCTCACAAAAATCATAAAAGATTTTACTATCTTATAGCTTTTACAGACCTCAAAAAATTTCATTGGTTTGAAAGTGATTAGATCGTCAATATGGGCAATTTTCGAACTTGGAGGGGAGATAACTCGGTGGGGGAAACAGATAGAAGAAAATTTTGTTCTCTTTCGCCTATTATTTTATTATTTTCTATCTATCTAATTTTGATGCAAGTTTGTGTAAACGGACAGATGGATGGAAAGAGTGAAAGAGTGCATATATGATTTTTTAATTGTTTAAAAATTAAATTAAGTACATATAACACTTAATATTTCTTTTAATAAATTAATTATTAATTTCAATTATTAAAATTAGAAATTTTTATTAATTCCCATTTTAAAACTGTCTAGTCTCAATTTTGAAATTGCTTAGTCTCAATTTGAATTTTTTAGCCTTATCTTTAAATTGACAAGGTATAGTACGTTTTACAAATATTTTCAACAGAAAAAATGTATGTATATTTCACTCATTTCTCTTACTATTTAATTTTTATTCAAATTATAAAATATATATTTACAATTTTATTTCAGCGCGTGCATGGTCGTTCATCTTATACACTTAAAATTATTGAATTGTGCGAAAAGCTTTGTGTTTAATCGCTGCATGGATAAATAATTCAAGTAATGTACAGAATTGGAAATGTTTAAATTTTAAATTTGATATTTTGCGAATATTTATTAGAAATCTTCGTGCATATGTTTCACATTTTGATGTACCTATTTGTTTTTCTTCCATCTTTTGTGACTCTACTAGCAAGTTTTGGTAGTTAAAAACTTGTTCCAATCCAACAACAATTAAATCTGCACCTTCCCATAAATCCCAAATATTTTTCACCATTTCTTCCATACCAATTTTAGTTTTTGAAAAATATTACTTTGTTAAAATGATTCTCAACTTTTTATAATCATATGTGACCTTTATATACATTTAAAATAATTTTAAAAAAAATATTATTAATGAAGTGAGATTATATTGAGATTCCTTGGAAAACATATATAAAATATCTTGGTATATATTTTGGAGTCAAGATTTAAATTCATAGTAATAATTTTGATTTTACTAACTGCAGATAATTTAATCTCTAAATAATTATTATTATGTATATTAAAAACATATAATTAAAACTTTAAGTTTAAAAAACGATAGCCTTAAGTTTTACGTTGTAATTAAATTCGAAGAATGTTTCTCCCCTCTCCATTCCTCAACGACTGGAATTTATTTATTGGTAATATAATTTAAAGAATATCAATTAAAAATGTTTCCTATTATTTATATCTAATAATAAAATAAAAATTAATGTTATTGTTAGATTATGATAAAAACTATTAATGCCATTTTATTAAATCAAACGTTAAACGGCTTTAATTTTTAAAACAGCATTTTAGCACATTTTTTAAAACAGCATTTGTCCTAAATTCGTCAAATAATTAATTAAAACGTATTGTTTATAATAACTTATTGAAAAAGTTTAATGATCAAATTTTTAAAGTACTAGTACATACTTTAATTTAAATTATTATTATTATAAATTTGAGTGCAAAATATTGTTATTAATTATTTTTAATTCTCAGCACAATTATAGTAGAAATATTCACATATATTTTTTTTTACACTCGGATGTGAGTCTTAATATTTTTTAAACATATTCTTTAATATCCTTTCCTTTAATTCTTGTTTCAAACTAACAAACGTTTCCAATATTCTGGAAAATATAATCAGGATTCAAATAGCAACAATAACTTATGCTAAAACGTAACAAACATTTCAAATTAATAAAATTAATATAATTAAAAAAAAATCGCTATCAGTTATAAGAGAAATAATTTAAAAATCAGTACAAAGTAAGTTGGAATTGAATCTTGTTATCAGAATTGTGAAAAATTCCTTTGAAATATTTAATTTTTGCTGATTATTTAATCCCCACTTAAAATAATCTCTGACTATAAAAGCTGAGCTGAAACATATCAATCATCAATTACAATTCAGCAGCCAGTTTGCAAAGTACAACTAGAAGCTAATTTTTCCAAAAATACAAGAAATGGCTAAGTGTTTAGTAAGAATTTTTTAAATAATTTAAATTTCGATTTACTAATATTTTGTTTAATTCAGATTTTATTATGTCTCTTGGTTGCAGTCACCTTTGTGGTAGCTGGAGATGGAAACGGTGGTCATGGTGGAAATGGCGGTTCGAGTGGTAATGGCGGAGCTGGTGGCAACGGTGGAACTGTCTATAAAAGAAGTATTGAAGGTGATGGTAATGGTGGTGATGGAGGAAATGGCGGAGCATTGAGTGGTGATGGCGGACGGGGAGGAGATGGTGGAACTGTGTATAAAAGAAGTGCTGAAGGCGATGCTCCCGGTAGCGTTAATGTTGGTGTTAATTGGGGTAGGAAGTAAGAGAAAGATAATTTGTTAATTGAAATTGAAAGAGAATTAATAAAATAAAACGAAAATTTTAATGATAAATGCAAAAATAGTTAATTTCTTTATTCTATATATACCTTTTCAACTTCAAATTGAGACTAACCAACTTCAAATTGGGACTAAACACTAAACATTTTTAAATTGAGGCTAAACAATTTAAAAATGAGAATAAAAACTTTTAGATTGAGACTTAAAAACTTTAATGCTCGGGTATTAAAACCAGAAGTAGTTCTTTTCGTAATGCTTAAAACATGTATGTACCAGACATAAATTGTAATGTTAATTGGTAATCTTCCATATAGTCCAATGCTTATGCAATTGAATCAGTTTGGTAAAACCTAAAAGCTGGTGCCAAAAGTGATTAAATAAATTCAAATGCCACAATCTTGGTAAAAACAGACACAATTTGACTCACACCAAATTGACTCAAACCAATATAATTTAAGTAAACGTAACGAAAATTAGTGTCCCAAATTGTATCTCGCAAATCCCTCATATTAAATAATGTATACCAGACGCAATAAATATGATATATATTTCGATCCGAAATTGGACTTCTAGTTGCATTACAATTATATTATCAATAAAGCAAATTCAATGTTAGGTTTTATAAAACGGTGGTCAAAAGAATTTGCGTATCCTTATATATTAAGGCACTATTTACTTGTCTTGTCCGTCCTAATCTAGAATATGCCAGTCAAGTATGGAATCCATACTTCGATATTCATGTTCGCCGAATAGAAGCAATCCAAAGAAATTTTATTAGATTTGCTCTTCGTCAATTTCAATGGTTGAACCCATACATTTTACCACCATATGTAGATAGGTTGAATCTCATCCATTTGACAACATTAGAAAAGAGAAGGGAATTGGCTGACGTGATCTTTTTAAGAGAAGTAATAAATTTGCAAATTGATTCATTGTTCATTTTAAATAAAATTCAATTTGCTAATAATTATCGCTGTAGATCGCCTAATTTGTTCAGAATAGCTTTCCATAGAACTTCATATGGAAAGTTTGAACCTATTAATCGGATGCTGATATTATGTAATAAATATCAAAATCAAATAAGAAGTTCAACTTCTAAAAATAATTTAAAAAAGTTAATATTAAGTAACTGAATTGTTTCTGCTATAATAATTGCTATGATTGTTATTACTGTTATTAATTTAATCTTTTGTTTATTACTATACTTAATTAGTAATTTGTAAACACTTTTAAATTGGAATTTATAGCTAGTTAATTAATATGAGTAAAATCAATTAAATATTTGACAATATTCTATTTTTTATATAGAATTAATATTTTTATTATATACATATTAGTATTGTATATATTTTAACTATATTTGATTACTCGTAGTTACTATTTTAATTTTATATATTTTAAGAATTTTGTAATTTTATATATTTTAAGAATTTTGTAAGTTGTTTGATTTAAACACATATAAATAAATATGTATATGATTTTTTAATTGTTTAAAAATTAAATTAAGTACATATAACACTTAATATTTCTTTTAATAAATTAATTATTAATTTCAATTGTTAAAATTAGAAATTTTTATTAATTCCCATTTTAAAACTGTCTAGTCTCAATTTTGAAATTGCTTAGTCTCAATTTGAATTTTTTAGCCTTATCTTTAAATTGACAAGGTATAGTACGTTTTACAAATATTTTCAACAGAAAAAATGTATGTATATTTCACTCATTTCTCTTACTATTTAATTTTTATTCAAATTATAAAATTTATATTTACAATTTTATTTCAGCGCGTGCACGGTCGTTCATCTTATACACTTAAAATTATTGAATTGTGTATAAAAAATTCCAGTAATGTATACAGAATTTGAAATGTTTAAATTCTTATTTTGATATTTTGCGAATATTTATTAGAAATCCTCTTGCATATGTTTCACTTTTGTGTCTCTATTAGCAAGTTTTTGTTAATTAAAAACTTGTTCCAATCCAACAAGAATTAAATCTGCACCTTCCCCAATATTTTTCACAATTTCTTTCATACCAATTTTAGTTTTAGAAAAATATTACTTTTGATAAAATGGTTCTCATCTTGTTATAATCATATATGACCTTTATATACATTTCAAATAATTAAAAAAAAAATATTATTAATGAAGTGAGATTATATTGAGATTCCTTGGAAAACAGATTTAAAATATCTTTTAATATATTTTGGACTCAAAATTTAAATTCAAAGCAATTAATTTGATTTTAGTAACTGCAGATAATTTAATCTATGAATAATTATAATTACATATATAAAAAAAATATAATTAAAACTTTAAGTTTAAAAAACGATAGCCTTAAGTTTTACGTTCTAATTAAATTCGAAGAATGTTTTTCCCCTTTCCATTCCTCAACGACTGGAATTTATTTATTGGTAATAATTTAAATAATATCAATTAAAAATGTTTCGTATTATTTATATCTAATAATAAAATAAAAATTAATGTTATTGTTCGATTATGATAAAAACTATTAATGTCATTTTATTGAATCATACGTGAAACAGTTTTAATTTAATAAAATCTAAAAAGCGATTTTTTAAAACAGCAAATTTAAATATTAAATAAGGTTGGGTTTATGGAAAGCACTAAAGAATGAGAGAGTCAAATTTAGGACAAATTCGTCAAGTTTATAATAAATTATTGAAAAAAAACTATTGTTTATAATAAATTATTGAAAAAGTTTAATGATCAAATTTTTAAAGTACTAGTACATAATTTAATTTAAATTATTATTACTATAAATATGAGTGCAAAATATTGTTATTAATTATTTTTAATTCTCAGCACAAATATTGTAGAAATATTCACAATTATTTTATTTTACACTCGGATGTGAGTCTTAATATTTTTTAACCATATTCTTTAATATCCTTTCCTTTAATTCTTGTTTCAAACTAATAAACATTTCCAATATTCTGGAAAATATAATCAGGATTCAAATAGCAACAATAACTTATCCTAAAACTTAACAAACATTTTAATTTAATAAAATTAATATAATTAAAAAAAAATCGCTATCAGTTATAAGAAAAATAATTTGAAAATCAGTACAAAGTAAGTTGGAAATTAATCTTGTTATCAGAATTGTGAAAAATTCCTTTGAAATATTTAATTTTTGCTGATTATTTAATCCCCACTTAAAATAAACTCAGACTATAAAAGCTGAGCTGAAACATATCAATCATCAATTACAATTCAGCAGCCAGTTTGCAAAGTACAACTAGAAGCTAATTTTTCCAAAAATACAAGAAATGGCTAAGTGTTTAGTAAGAATTTTTTAAATAATTTAAATTTCGATTTACTAATATTTTGTTTTATTCAGATTTTATTATATCTCTTGGTTGCAGTCACCTTTGTGGTAGCTGCAGATGTATACGGTAGACATGGTAGTGATTATGGTAGTGGTGGCCCATATGGAGGTAATGGTGGCAATATTGGAGATGTCTATAAAAGAAGTATTGAAGGTGATGGAAACGGTGGTCATGGTGGAAATGGCGGTTTGAGTGGTAGTGGTGGAGCTGGTGGCAACGGTGGAAATGTCTATAAAAGAAGTATTGAAGGTGATGGTAATGGTGGTGATGGAGGAAATGCCGGAGCATTGGGTGGTGATGGCGGACGGGGAGGAGATGGTGGAACTGTGTATAAAAGAAGTGCTGAAGGCGATGGTAATGGTGGTAATGGGGGAAATGCCGGAGCATTGGGTGGTAATGGCGGTGCTGGTGGCAATGGCGGAACTGTGCATAGAGGAAAAAGAAATGTTGAAGGAGATATTCCCGGTGGCGTTAAGGTTGATGTTAATTGGGGTAGGAAGTAAGAGAAAGATAATTTGTTAATTGAAATTGAAAAAGAATTGATAAAATAAAACTAAAATTTTAATGATAAATGCAAAAATAGTTCATTTCTTTATTCTATCTATACCTTTTCAACTTCAAATTGAGACTAACCAACTTCAAATTGGGAGTAAACACTAAACATTTTTAAATTGAGACTAAACAATTTAAAAATGAGAAAAACAACTTTTAAATTGAGACTTAAAAACTTTTTTTAATAGTCGTCTACTAAGACTTGGTATATGGACCAAGCAATTGAATCAGTTTGGTAAAACCTAAAAGCTGGTGCCAAAAAGTGATTAAATAAAGTCAAATGCCACAATCTTGGTGAAAACAGATAAAATTTGACTCGAACCAAATTGATTCAAACCAATATAATTTAAGTAAACGTAACGAAAATTAGTGTCCCTTATTGTATCTCGCAAATCCCTCATATTAAAAAATGTATACCAGACGCAATAAATATGTTATATATGATTTTTTAATTGTTCAAAAATTAAATCAAGTACATATAACACTTAATATTTCTTTTAATAAATTAATTATTAATTTCAATTAGTAAAATTAGAAATTTTTATTAATTCCCATTTTAAAACTGTCTAGTCTCAATTTTGAAAATGCTAAATCTCAATTTGAATTTTTTTAGCCTTATCTTTACATTGACAAGGTATAGTACTTTTTACAAATATTTTCAACAGAAAAAATGTATGTATATTTCACTCATTTCTCTTACTATTTAATTTTTATTCAAATTATAAAATATATATTTACAATTTTAATTCAGCGCGTGGACGATCGTTCATCTAATACACTTAAAATAATCGAATTGTGCGAAAAGCTTTGTGTTTAATCGCTGCATGGATAAATAATTCAAGTGATGTACAGAATTGGAAATGTTTAAATTTGTAATTTGATATTTTGCGAATATTTATTAGAAATCCTCTTGCATATGTTTCACTTTTGTGTCTTTATTAGCAAGTTTTTGATAATTAAAAACTTGTTCCAATCCAACAAGAATTAAATCTGCACCTTCCACAATATTTTTCACCATTTCTTCCATACCAATTTTAGTTTTTGAAAAATATTACTTTTGATAAAATGGTTCTCAACTTGTTATAATCATATGTGACCTTTATATACATTTAAAATAATTAAAAAAAAAAATATTTTTAATGAAGTGAGATTATATTGAGATTCCTTGGAAAACAGATATAAAATATCTTGGAATATATTTTGGACTCAAGATTTAAATTCAAAGCAATTATTTTGATTTTAGTAACTGCAGATAATTTAATCTATGAATAATTATAATTACATATATAAAAAAAATATAATTAAAACTTTAAGTTTAAAAAACGATAGCCTTAAGTTTTACGTTCTAATTAAATTCGAAGAATGTTTTTCCCCTTTCCATTCCTCAACGACTGGAATTTATTTATTGGTAATAATTTAAATAATATCAATTAAAAATGTTTCGTATTATTTATATCTAATAATAAAATAAAAATTAATGTTATTGTTCGATTATGATAAAAACTATTAATGTCATTTTATTGAATCATACGTGAAACAGTTTTAATTTAATAAAATCTAAAAAGGGACTTTTTAAAACAGCAAATTTTAATATTAAATAAGGTTGGGTTTATGGAAAGCACTAAAGAATGAGAGAGTCCATTTTAGGACAAATTCTTCAAATAATTAATTAAAAAGTATTGATTATAATAAATTATTGAAAAAGTTTATTGATCAAATTTTTAAAGTACTAGTACTAGTACATAATTTAATTTAAAATATTATTATTATAAATTTGAGTGCAAAATATTGTTATTAATTATTTTTAATTCTCAGCACAATTATAGTAGAAATATTCACATATATTTTTATTTTACACTGAGATGTGAGTCTTAATATTTTTTAAACATATTCTTTCCTTTAATTCTTGTTTCAAACTATCAAACATTTCCAATATTCTGGAAAATATAATCAGGATTCAAATAGCAACAATAACTTATGCTAAAACTTAACAAACATTTCAAATTAATAAAATTAATATAATTAAAAAAAAATCGCTATCAGTTATAAGAGAAATAATTTAAAAATCAGCACAAAGTAAGTTGGAATTGAGTCTTGTTATCAGAATTGTGAAAAATTCCTTTAAAATATTTAAATTTTACTGATTGTTTAATCCCCACTTAAAATAATCTCAGACTATAAAAGCTAATCTATAACATATCAATCGTCAATTACAATTCAACAGCCAGTTTGCAAAGTTCAATTAGAAGTTAATTTTTCCAAAAATACAAAAAATGCCTAAGTGTTTAGTAAGAATTTTTTAAATAATTTAAATTTCGATTTTAATTACTAATATTTTATTTCATTCAGATTTTGTTATGTCTCCTGGTTGCAGTCACCTTTGTGGTAGCACACATTGGTGACGATGGACATGGTGGAAATGATGGTGGACATATAACTAGAAAAGGTAACGGTGGATGTACTTATCTTCATAAACGGAGTATTGAAGGTGATGGTAATGGTGGTAATGGAGGACATGGCGGTTTGACTGGTAGTGGTGGACGGGGAGGAGATGGTGGAAATGTCTATAAAAGAAGTATTGAAGGTGATGGTAATGGTGGTAATGGAGGAAATGCCGGAGCATTGGGTGGTAATGGCGGTGCTGGTGGCAATGGCGGAACTGTGCATAGAGGAAAAAGAAATGCTGAAGGAGATATTCCCGGTGGCGTTAAGGTTGATGTTAATTGGGGTAGGAAGTAAGAGAAAGATAATTTGTAAATTGAAATTGAAAAAGAATTGATAAAATAAAACTAAAATTTTAATGATAAATGCAAAAATAGTTAATTTCTTTATTCTATCTTTACCTTTTCAACTTCAAATTGAGACTAACCAACTTATAATTGGGACTAAACACTAAACATTTTTAAATTGAGACTAAACAATTTAAAAATGAGAAAAACAACTTTTAAATTGAGACTTAAAAACTTTTTTTAATAGTCGTCTACTAAGACTTGGTATATGGACCAAGCAATTGAATCAGTTTGGTAAAACCTAAAAGCTGGTGCCAAAAAGTGATTAAATAAAGTCAAATGCCACAATCTTGGTGAAAATAGATAAAATTTGACTCAAACGAAATTGACTAAAACCAATATAATTTAAGAAAACGTAACGAAAATTAGTGTCCCTAATTGTATCTCGCAAATCCCTCATATTAAAATTAGAAATTTTTATTAATTCCCATTTTAAAACTGTCTAGTCTCAATTTTGAAATTGCAAATCTCAATTTGAATTTTTTTAGCCTTATCTTTAAATTGACAAGGTACTTTTTACAAATATTTTCAACAGAAAAAATGTATGTATATTTCACTCATTTTTCTTACTATTTAATTTTTATTCAAATTATAAAATATATATTGACAATTTTAATTCAGCGCGTGCACGGTCGTTCATCTAATACACTTAAAATTATCGAATTGTGCGAAAAGCTTTGTGTTTAATCGCTGCATGTTTAAAACATTCCAGTAATGGATACAGAATTTGAAACGTTTAAATTCTTATTTTGATATTTTGCGAATATTTATTAGAAATCCTCTTGCATATGATTCACTTTTGTGTCTCTATTAGCAAGTTTTTGATAATTAAAAACTTCTTCCAATCCAACAACAATTAAAGCTGCACCTTCCCATAAATCCCCAATATTTTTCACCATTTTTTTCATACCAATTTTAGTTTTTGAAAAATATTACTTTTGATGAAGTGGTTCTCATCTTGTTATAATCATATGTGATCTTTATATACATTTCAAATAAATAAAGAAATAATTTTTTAAAGAAGTGAGATTATATTGAGATTCCTTGGAAAACAGGTATAAAATATCTTGGAATATATTTTGGACTCAAGATTTAAATTCAAAGTAATAATTTTGATTTTAGTAACTGCAGATAATATTTTTTATTTTACACTTTTTAGTCGGTCAAATATTTATTCATTTGACCGACTAAAAATATTTAAATACTTTGACAACTTAGGAATGATTTGTTTGAGCTCCTCATGGCCCACGATTTGGAATTCCACATGTGGCCGATGTTTTGGGCCTTCCATGGCCCCCGGTGCCCCACATGTTTTTTTTTTGTATAACTGGCTACACATGACCCAGGGTACTGCTCGGACTACTATTCAAGACCATTCATTTGATGCCCCACATGATTTTTTTATGATGGGCCCCTACATGACACAGGTTTTGGGCCCTAACATGAATTACGAAGCCCAACGGACTGCGAAACGAGATGTATTCTTCAATACCTTTTATTTGATAACCCATGTCTTTACATTATGGGCCCCACAAGACCCAGAGTACCTCTCGGAGTACTCAACAAGATGTCCGCTTCCAGAGCTTTCATTTGATACCCCACATGATTTTTTGTATGCTGGTGCCCCACATTACCCCGTTTTGGGCCCGAGATGACTCAAGGCGCCCTCCGGATTACTCCTCATTGAGATGTACTGTTGGAGACCTTTCATTTGATACCCCACATGATTTTTGTATGATGGGGCCCTACATTGCCCCTGTTTTAGCCCCTACATGACTCACGGCGCCCCACGAAATACACCCCATTGAGATATACACTTCAAAACCTTTCATTTGATACCCCACATGATTTTTTGTATAATGGTACCAACAATGCCGCCGTTTTGGACCCGACATGACCCAAGGCGCCCCCGAACTACTCCATTGAGATGTACTCGACAAGACCTTTTATTTGATACCCCACATGCTTTTTTTGTTACATTTAAAAATTTAAGCGGCCCTCCGTGCCTCCTTCCCCCTGATTAAAAAGGCCCTTAATTTATAGGCACCAATCATTTGATGACACGAACTCAACTTCCAAATTGGAGCTCAATCGGTCCAGTCCTTTAAGAGTTATGGCCAGGTGAGGAGATACCGACATAACGACATACAGGAAATGTGAATTCATTAAAGAGAAAGTAATAAATAAATTTATAAAAGGGAAAGTAATATATTTTACATTTTTTGTAAAAAATTTCATTTTCTGTTAGATTTCGCATTTTGCAATAAATTTTACATTTCTTTTAAAATTTTACATTTTCTGTTAAATTTGAATTTTCTGTTAAATTTACATCTTCTGTTAAATTTTACATTTTTTGTTATACATATGTACATATATTACATTTCCTGTCAAATTAACAATTTTTGTTAAATTTACATCTGCTATTAAATTTTACAATTTCTGTTAAATTTTACATTTTTCTGTTAAATTTTACACTTTCTGTTAAATTTACATTTTTCTGTTAAATTTTACATATTCTGTTAAATTCTACATTTTCTGTTAAATTTTACATTTTCTGTTAAATTTACATTTAACATTTTCATTTTCTGTTAACTGGTTTTGGGCCCGTTTGACCTATGGACTAAGCAAAAAGATATACTATTCAAGACCATTCATTTGATACCCAAAATGATTTTTTTGATTTTGGGCCCCACTTGACCCACGGCAATCCCCGGACTACCACACATTGAGATCTACTCTTCAAGACCCTTCATTTGATACCCCATATGATTTTTTGTATTACAGGGCGCAACATTGCCCCCGTTTTGGGCCCGACATGACCCACGGCGCCCCTGGACTACCACCCAATTTGATGTGCTCGTCAAGGCCTTGCATTTGATACCCCACATGATTTTTTGTATTATAGGCCCAACATTGCCCCGATTTGGGCCCGACATGACCCACGGGGCCCCCCGGACTACCGTCCAATGAGATGTACTCGTCAAGACCTTTCATTCGATACCCCACATGATTTTTTGTATTATGGAGTCCCACATTGCCCCGATTTGGGCCCGACATGACCCACGGGGCCCCCCGGACTACCGTCCAATGAGATGTACTCGTCAAGACCTTTCATTTGATACCCCACATGATTTTTTGGTACATTCAAAAATTAAATGGCCCTCCGCGCCCCCCGGACTACCGCCCAATGAGATGTACTCGTCACGACCTTTCATTTGATACCCCACATGGTTTTTGGTACATTCAAAAATTAAATGGCCCTCCGCGCCCCCTTTTACTAGGGTACCAAGCCTTTGATGGCACGAGCTCAACTTCCAAATTTGAGCTCAATCGGTCAAGCCGTTTAAGAGTTATGGCCAGGTGAGGAGATACCAACATACCGACATATATATATATATATATATATATATATATATATATATATATATATATATATATATATATATATATATATATATATATATAGTTTTACCTTGTAATTAAATTCGAAGAATGTTTCTCCCTTTTCCATTCCTCAACGACTGGAATTTATTTATTGGTAATATAATTTAAATAATATCAATTAAAAATGTTTCGTATTATTTATATCTAATAAATAAATAAAAATTAATGTTATTGTTCGATTATGATAAAAACTATTAATGTCATTTTATTGAATCATACGTTAAACAGCTTTAATTTAATAAAATCTAAAAAGGGACTTTTTAAAACAGCAAATTTAAATATTAAATAGGGTTGGGTTTATGGAAAGCACTAAAGAATGAGAGAGTCAATTTTAGAACAAATTCGTCAAATAATTAATTAAAAAGTATTGATTATAATAAATTATTGAAAAAGTTTATTGATCAAATTTTTAAAGTACTAGTACTAGTACATAATTTAATTTAAAATATTATTACTATAAATTTGAGTGCAAAATATTGTTATTAATTATTTTTAATTCTCAGCACAATTATAGTAGAAATATTCACATATATTTTTATTTTACACTGGGATGTGAGTCTTAATATTTCTTAAACATATTCTTTCCTTTAATTCTTGTTTCAAACTAATAAACATTTCCAATATTCTGGAAAATATAATCAGGATTTAAATAGCAACAATAACTTATCCTAAAACTTAACAAACATTTTAATTTAATAAAATGATTTTAGGCCCGTTCCACTAGAACAATTCCACTAGACACAATTCCACTAGAAACAATTCCACTTGGCATAATTCCACTAGACACAATTTCACTAGCGCAATTCCACTTGGTATAATTTCACTAGGGAACAATTCCACTTGGTATAATTTCACTAGGGAACAATTCCACTTGGTATAATTCCACTAGCGCAATTCCACTTTTTATTAGCCCAACGCATTTAGAGTTAAAAATCGCCGCGATTTTTAACTCTAAATGCGTTAATAAATATATAAAATATATTTCAAAAATATGTTTCTAGTGGAATTGTGTCTAGTGGAATTGTTCTAGTGGAACGGGCCTAAAATCACTGCATCTCCAATATTTTTTTTCTATTAGTAGCTTCACTGTTTTGTTCAAATATATATCCGTCTTTTAATATTGCTTCTTTTCCTTTCTCAGTTTTTATTATTTGATAATCCATATTAATTAATTTTTTTGGTTTAATTTAAATATAAAATATTTGACAGTAATTTATAAATTTACTTAAAAAAATCAATTTTAAATTTAAATAATTTTTAAAAAAATTTATTATCTACAAGTGGAATTATACCAAGTGGAATTGCGCAAGTTGAATTGTTCCTTAGTTAAATTTTGCCAAGTGAAATTGTTCTAGTGGAATTGTTTCTAGTGGAATTGTGTCTAGTGGAATTGTTCTAGTGGAATCGACCGGTCACCTAATAAAATAAATATAATTAAAAACAAAATCGCTAGCAGTTATAAAAGAAGTAATTTAAAAATCAGAAAAAAGTAAGTTGGAATTGAATCTTGTTATCAGAATTGTGAAAAATTCCTTTGAAATATTTAATTTTTGCTGATTGTTTAATCTCCACTTAAAATAATCTCAGACTATAAAAGCTGAGCTATGAAACATATCAATCTTCAATTACAATTCAACAGCCAGTGTGCAAAGTACAATTAGAAGTTAATTTTTCCAAAAATACAAAAAATTGCTAAGTGTTTAGTAAGAATTTTTCAAATAATTTAAATTCCGATTTTATTTACTAATATTTTGTTTTATTCAGATTTTATTATGTCTCTTGGTGCAGTCACCTTTGTGGTAGCTGGAGATGGAAACGGTGGTCATGGTGGAAATGGCGGTTTGATTGATAGTGGCGGTCGTGGAGACGATGTTGGAATTGTTCATAAAAGAAGTGCTGATGGAAATGGAGACGGTCCCACTATCTGTATAAGTTGTCGTGTTGGTCGCGGTGGTAGGAAGTAAGCGGAAGTTAATTTTTTAATTGAAATTAAAAGAGAATTAATAAAATAAAACGATTATTTTAACAATAAATTCATAAATTTATTTCTTTATTCTATTTAGTACTTTTTACAAATATTTCCAACTTGAAAAATTATATTTCATTCCGCTTTCTTACCATTTAATTTTTATTCAAATGCAAATTATAAAATTATAAATAATATTTACGATACGAGCATCTACTCCACTTAATATTACCGCAGACACTTTATCTATTGTTACAAATAAATGTATACCTTAGGCTTAGGCTTAGACAATATAATATAAGGATAGTTATTATTTTACTTATATGCAAGTTATTTTACACAAATTTTTTATTTTACTCTTTTAATAAATTGTACTTTACAAACTGGCTGTTGAATTGTAATTGATGATTGATATGTTTCATAGCTCAGCTTTTATAGTTTGAATTTTTTAATTATATTTAATTATTTTAAATTATTTTTCTTGTGGGCTTTTCAACTCAATTAGGTTTTTTCAAGCCCCAAAATTACATAATGTTTTGCTTGTTAATAGTTAATTAATACAAATTAAACATTTATATTACTGACTTAAATTAAATCTAAATTATAAAAAATTCATTTCTTAAATGTAACAAAATTTCATACTTATTTGTTAATTCTTTGCTTATATTAACTATAGATTTTTCGTTTTTTTTTGTATTTTTGTTTTTTAATTATATATTTATTCAATTATATTTTTTGATATTTTTGGAAAAATTATTTTTGCATTTTTAAACATGATTCAGTTAATTATAAATTATGAAATTAGTTCCATAATAAATAATTAATCATGATTGTCATGATTGAAATTATTTTTATTTTGTTAAAAAGTTAAATTTTCAGAAATGTTTTCTCAAAAGAATTTCCATTAACTTTTCTATTTTGCTTACAAAATCACAAAATGTGGATTTAAACTTTTGAATGTTAATTATATTTTTTTTTTTTGCAATATTATTCATAAAATATTTACAATTTATTTATATCTCTGGATTTGCAAGAAATATTGGAAAACACTATGAAATGAAAAACATTTGTGAAAAATTAACTTTAAAACAAAATAAAAGTGCTGTCATAATTTTACATTGAAAAAAAAAAAACTTGATTGAAAAAACATATTTTCGGCAAAAAAAAAGGAATCTTCTTGGAAAATTATAATTTCAATAACAGGGAAATGGGAAATAAAAAATTTTCTTATTAGACAAAAAATTGTTACAATTTTTGTGACAATTTTCTCACGAACTTTCTTTATAGTTTTATCAAAGTTTGATTTTAGTATTTTCCAAGTCAAATTAGTTTTTTTACAATTGAAATTGATCTTCCAGAAATCAATATCAAATCAAATTTGTCATTTTACAAAGCAGATTCGTTCTTTTTTCCAACAATTATTTCTAGTTTTGCAAAAAAGGACTGCAAAAAGACAAATTTCTCCTGAAAATTATATAAATGATAAGAAAATAATAAATACATCATTAAAATTGTTAATTTTTTTTTGTTTTAAATATTATACCTACTCTAATATTTACACATAATTACATTAATGTACAAATAGAAAAATATTATTATGTTATTACATTTTCTCTTAATTATATAATTTAATTTTTATATGCTAAATTTTCATTATGGTATCGTTAAAATCTAACCGAAAATATCTAAACATAGTCTGAAATAAAAACATTCACTACATTAATTATATAATTTTTAATAAGCCAATTTTGTAGAATTTATATATTTTTTTGTATTTCTACTTACTTTACAAAAAAAGGTCGATGAAAATATGTTAATATATTAATTCAATATTAATGTTTCTACAACACGAAAACATTTTCACCAAAAAACCATTTATTTTTTTCTTAACCCATTTTATCCCATAGTACCAATTTTGGCACAGAGATTTAGATGTCCCTACTGCAAGCTATGAAATATATATTGGACTCAAACCACTAACATAATATTCTGTTAGATGTCCCCTACAATGTATATTGCGGGAATCCCAGATTTATTTATTTCAGGCAAACGGAATATTTTTTTCTTTTTTTATAATTTTCAATTGTGTAATGGAATTTGAAAAGTGTCTTTAAAAATAAAGTGTGGAATTTTTATTTGGTATAGTTATGTGTATTTACTTTTGAAAAGTTCAAATAATCCTAAGGATATAACTAAAGACAAATAAAAGTTGATTTTGGTAATTTTTTTCTATTTTAATGTTTTCTTTAAAATTGCAATTTAAAAATTTTTTCTTTAAAATTGTTCACGATTTTGTTTTTTTTACTATTAAACTTTAATATTTTCATAAAAAAACTGATTTATTTTCGATAGGTTTTCCTTGGCATCTAATGGGTTAAGTATTAATTTTAGTTAACGAAAATTGGTTTTGTAAAATGTATACTATATAGTTAAATTTTATTATAAAACATTTTAAATTTTTACCTTTTTCTTATCTTCATTTAATGGTTTTATATTATAATTTTCTTAATACTCTATGGGTGTTAGAAAAGCCTTTTTCAATGTGGATAGTCCTTGATTTTAAAAAACAAAAAACAAAAATTGTTATATGGTTTTAAAAGAAAGAAAAAATTTCATAGTGTAGTAGGGTAGTCTCGAATAAGAGGACTATTAGTGTAAATAGAATAATTATTTTATCTTGTTTTTCATGTATATAACCTTATTAAGAACATAATCATTAATAATATATTATATAAAATATGATAATATGATATAAGAAATTATATATAATAATCTAAATTTTATTTTGTTTTAGCTTTTACTTATTAAATTAAAATAAATGGTTGAAAAATATTTTTTTTTAAATTATAAAAGTCCCTGTCAGTTTCAAATAAAATTAGGATAGTAATTCAATTATAACTCTAATGACTCTAATTTTAAATTTAGTGAATAAAGTTTGTATATAATTTAATTTATAATTATCATTAAAATTACTCAACTATACTACCTTAAAACTTAACCTGAACTAAGTATCAACATTAATTCAACCCTCTTCTAATTATACATAAATAATTCTTAGTTTCAAATTGAAATTATAATTGAATATTTATTAAGTATGTTTGATAGGTGGAAAATAAACATATCATATTAACAGCAGACTATGTGGTATACTTAGTGGACTCTTTTGAACTTTGATGTTAAACAAATTATTGGTGTTAATGGTGTTAAGTTACATAATCAAATATATTTCTTTATGTAACAAAATAACATAAATTCGAATCAAAAATCAAATATATGGTATCATAATTCAATATCCTTGAAAACAACATTTCTCTTATATATTCCAGGAATATTAATGTTACTTAAAATATCAGAAATTCTGTTTAGACGTATAAATATATGCTATCAAATCAACATTATTTTTGGACTTTATATTCAAAAATAAATATAATATTTTAACTTTGCCAGCATGCGCCATGCGCATAAAAATATTTGGAAATATATAGTAAAATGACTCAAATTTTCATAAATATACTCGTATAATCTCTTAATCAGACTAAATTAACTCAACAATATTCAACACAATTCTCTGTTCTCTGAATTCTAGAAAAACTCAATCAAAACATATTCAGCAAAAATCATTTAAAAAATTTAAAATTGTATTATTTAGTAACAAAATTTAAATAATTTGTGCAAATTTAGAACAAACCATTTTTAATTATAATTTAAATTTGAAATATAAATAATTTGAAATTAATTGCAGCTACTAAACAAAAAAAATTTACATTTGATGGTGGATACATTAATATTAATATAAATTTAACAGAATTTAGACCAACAAAGTATAGAGTAAAACAATTATAGCCAATTTCCAATTTTTTACATGTATGTACAATAAATTTTGTACATAATAATTATTATTATTTAACAAAATTTCATTCTACATTCAATGATCCAATGGTTCTTTACAATTTGTTAACTGATGATCAACAATAATTTTGGTTTCTTTATTTTATTTTATTACTATATTTGACCACAAATCTTTTTTTGGTTCAATAAAAACTCATCAAACAAATTCTGATTACGTATCTGAAAAATCTATAGCACAAAAAAAAGAAAGGAAATGAACAAATAAAATTTTTATGGTCATATTAAAGTTTTTCCTCTATTACCTTTTTGTGTATGGTCCGGTCCATAAAGGTCGAAATTTGGAGAACAAGTAATAAAATAAATAATGGTAAAATTTATTTCTATTATATTTAAAAATATGTTCTCTAAAATAATGTGAAATATTTTTTATTTCTGTATCAAAATTTAATTCAATTTTTTTTTTTTTTGCTTTACTTCGTGTTCTATCAATATATTTTCATGGTTTATTAACTAAAAGGGAAATTTTCATCTAGTATGTCGTAAGAACATTTTACCCATATCAGAAAAGGACCACTAATAATTTTATGGACATTTTAAAGTTTATTTTTATATTGTGTATATACGCACATATTATATGTATATACGTGATTTTGAAAATTGTTTTAATAATTTAAGCACACACAAAAAAGAATGACAATTTGAAAAGGATCAGCCGGCGTTGTAAGAGTAAACATTTTTTTGATTAAATCTGTAAAAAAAAAAAGATATAACGATTTTTATTAAAAAAATATAATTTAATTTCAAATTACAAAAATAAATTTGGTATATAGGAAAATTATTAGATCATAATCAAGATTCTGACAAAAAAAATGCTTTACTTATATTCATCGTGAATTTTCACTTTCAAAGGAAGTTTATAAAATAATTGAATTAAAATGAAAATTTAAATAAAGAAAATTAT
This sequence comes from Empis stercorea, assembly GCA_949752835.1. Lineage (NCBI taxonomy): Eukaryota > Metazoa > Arthropoda > Insecta > Diptera > Empididae > Empis > Empis stercorea. Next base: position 5,849,196 of record OX457089.1, read on the forward strand.
TAGAAACATTGTCTTATATTAATTAAATTTACTTAGTTTATTCCTACAAAATATTTTGTTTCAACGATTAACAGAAAATTTTAATATTTCAAATTTCTTTTTTTTTTTTTTTTTTAAGTAAATCTTACACTTCATTGAATTTAATTTATATATTCCCAACAATATTTTATAACCAAAGAACAACTTTCAAATATTTAGCAGCAGGTCAAATAATATTTTTTCAAAAATATTTCAATGTAGGATTAAGATTCAAGTTATAACCATACAAATTTTTTAAACATAAAAAAAATGTTTGATATATTATTTTTGCACATTAATCAGAATCAAATTTTTGATATGTAAATAAAAATAATGATTTATTATTCAAATAAAATATTAAAAAAAAATACGATAAACAAACCCCGGGTTTGTCAAAAGCACATTTCCTCAAAATCGCCACATGTAGAACTATGAGCTATTCTAAAACAATGGGAATTCCTATATGTGCATATTGTGCAGTTTTAGTAGTATTTTCAATGTACTATACATAGGAAAGATAAAAAATGATATGGGAAAATATAGGTAACAAATGTGTCCCTGTTCGATTTTATTAATTTTTTTTCCTTCCAAGTTTATTATTCCAACAAAATACATATATATAAAATTATCATTTAAGTTTTCCCTAATTTTGCTTTTAATTGAACATATAATGTGATATGAAATAATATCCAATATTCCCTTTATATAGCTCCTAAAAATATGCAAAATGTTCGTTTTTTGCAAAATTTTACATGATTAAGAATTTTGATTAATTATAAGTGTGAGGCAAATGACTATAATTTATTAATTAATGCACTTTAAAGAAATATGAATTTCGAAACTTTTCTCAATATTTGTTTTTAAAAATATTGTGCAGTTATAATTTTACAAGTAAATTAAAAATGTAATTTTTTGATTTTCGAAGGGCCACAACGGAAAGGGCAGAAGAGATACGGATACAATTTCTTCAGAGACTCTAGTTATTTTTTAGATATCTCTTTGGTACATAAATTTCAGCCTTCTATAATAAGCAGTTTGGGAAATACAGGGTGTTAAAAAAACTAAAAAAAGTTGTATGAAGATAACGGTATTTTTATACATCAAAGAATTAAATTTTAAAAAATTTATTAATTTTACAATTAAGATAAAAGATTTTCCTATCTTATGGCTTTTACAGACCTCACAAATTTTTATTGGTTTAAAAGTTATTAGATGTTCAATATGGGTAATTTTCGAACTTGGAGGGGGAATAACTCAGAGGGGAAAAGATATAGATGAAAATTTTGTTCTACTGGACCTATTATTTTATTACTATCTATCTATATTCAAAATTTTAAGACTCTATCTTAAAATATGTAGAAGTTTGTGTAAACGGACGGACGGACAGACAGACGGACAGACGGACAGACGGACAGACAGAGTGAAACTAATATACACATTTCTTCCAATTTGGTTGGAAATGTGCTAAAAATGAATATATACGTTTTTGATTTAAAGTAAATTTTCTCTACAGTATTTCTGGTATAAGTATAAAAAAAATAATTAGAATTTGGTATAAGAAATTATTAATAATATTTTTTTTTTGTAAAAGTTAGTTTAATTTAAAGCGAAAACCCGATTATATAATATAGTTAGGAAGAGAAAATCATTGGGTTTTATCATATTAATTAAATTATAATTAAAATAAAAGCTAATCCATAAACTTTAAAAGTTTTATCAAGATTTGTCTATTATTATATAAGTTCTTAAAAAACAAATTTCCCAAGAAAATTTTCTATTTGATTTCAAAATATTGGAAAAGTTTTTAAAAGAAAAGAAAATTAAATAGTATATATAGTTTTACCTTTTTTTTTTAATATATAGAATTTATAGTAAATCTTTAAGTAATTATTTACTTAATCCTTTTCTTATGGGAAGAAGATTAATTTGTTAAATAATTTAAGAGAAAATAATAAATTTCTATTTCTTTTTATTGTGATAAATTAATTAATTTCACTTATCAAACTTTATATATTCATTACTTAGTCAGAAAAATTTATCAGAAAAATAAGTAATTATTATTAATTTTTATTTTTGATGAAATATTTTGTTAGTCATGTCAGTATTACAATGAATAACTAAAAGAGAACTAAATAGTTTCCAGTTATCTGAAAAATAATGCATCTAAATTAAGTTTAAGAAACTATCAAAATTTAGTTTACCAGTGATTTGATAATTTTAGAATAAGATCGACGTATTATTAAAAATAGATAATAAACATTTCTTAAATTCAAGTTAATTTCCTTTATTTCATATTTAAAATAATAATAATATAATTAAATTAATAAAAGTTTAAATTACAATTACATTGAGGTGGGAAATTGATGAAAGAAACAAATTTTTCCACTTATTGAATTTTATACATATTTCATATATATGTATATAGACTTTTAATTGTAAAACTTATTATCTCTCATGCTCTACGAAACGTAACTAATTTCTTATCATTTATTTTTCATTCATTGAAAATTTTTACATAGTCACACAAACTGGGGTAAAATCATATAAGTTTTATCATTACACATAGCTTTTATTTGTAGACAAATTATCTGCATAACGATTAGTAATTATTTCATTTTATAATTTTAGAAAAATATTTTTTTAAAAGCATTTCTTTAATATTTTGGATTCAATTTTATTATTCTATTCCATTGAAACTACCGAAAAATGTTTACCTCTTTAAAAATTTAATAAGACTTTGTTTTTTTTTATTAAAAAAAATCGTCGTTTCATTTCTGATACGAGTAGTGTTACGTTTAATTTTTTTTCAGAAAATTACTAATTAATCAGAAAAACCATTAAAAGTTTGATATATGAATATATACACTTAATTATTTAAAATTGTATTCCATAAAATTTTTCCAATTTACATTAAAATATTTTCCTGGTGAATAAAAAATATTTAAAAAAACATTTTCACAATTCAAAAAGTTTCAAGTTAATATTTATATATATATGTTTTTTGGAAAATTGGTACCACGTCTAGACATTCTATTTTTTTTTTTTCAAGTAGAAAAGGTGAATTTCAACATTTTATATAAAATTTATATTGACTGAAATGTACAAGGTGCAAAGAGTAAATATTTTTTGGTATATATTAAATAATATTAGATTTCAAAAACATAACAATTTTCGGTTCATATAAATTATCGTTGTTTTATAGATTAATTGGCTGATTACCAATTTAATAAAATTAATTAATTATTTAAATTATATTAAAGTATATTTAAGATAATTTTCTTAAACACTCTGTACGAAAACTATAGTGGAAAATAGTTTTCTTATTATTGTCATTTATATATATATATATATATATATTAACCAACCAGTGAAAATTATTTTTAAAAACTTCTTTGGTGACTTTATATATACCAAAAATAAAATTAAATATTTTGATCACGTTTATTTCCTATACTACATATATATAGTCTATTTCTTATCTAAAATATTTCATCTACATATTTTGATTGGTAACTTCTTCGTTATAAGATGATAAGAAAAATGTTAAAAGTTGCAAGATAAAGAATTTGTTTTGTACAGTTGCAAAAAAAAAGTGAAATTATTTTGGAAATGGAATTTAATCAACAAATTTTATACATATATATTTACAATAGAAACTGTACTGTCATGACTTTAAAAAATTAAATGATATAAATTGTGTTATATATATTTGCGGGGTATTAAGTACCAATTCTGGTAACAACTCTGGTAATTGACATTTAATATATTTATTGGCCGAAAAAATGTACATTGAATAGTTATGTAATAACTTACTTGCAACTATCGCTTCATTACACACAACAAAGATTGTAAGTGTCCAACATCCTTTTCATCTAAAAACAAATTGACATATATTTCCAGTTTGGCTAAAATGCTTCATCATATAATATAAAAACAAACACATTAAGTAAATCCTTTATATTCTGACTAATATAATAAAAAATATAATATATAAAATTTATTTTGTAAAATATTAAAAATTGATTATAATTTTATTACCAAATTGATTTGATTTTTACAAATATTTTTTTTGTTAAATTAAATTTTGGAATGACAAAAATAACTTAAAAGTTATCACAAAACTAAAACTTAAATATAGGAAAAATTATAAAATTTATAATACATAAATAAAAACTTTTAATGGTGAAATTATTTGTTGTTTTCATGTCTAGACTTTTTGTGGTCACTACTATATTAAAATCATAATTTAAAAAAAAACTGAAAATACAAAATTCTATAAAAAATTGTAATTTTTAACCTTTTTTTTTTTAAAAAATAGTTTTAGTTTATAAATCCTTTTTTATTTTCTAAATATGTAAAAGGAATTTAAACTTTAATTTTGTTGAAATAAGTTGGCTTAGTATTAATCAGAATTAGTTTACAAAATTAAACTCTTTGGCTTTGGTAGGTAGTATTTAGAATATTTGAAGTTTTCCAGTAATAAAATTTTGTTGAAAATTTAAAATTGAAATTTTCATATCATCAAACTATTATTATTATAACAAATATTATTCAAATTTTTTTTAGTTTATTATACAAAAATTTACATCTACATAAATTATAATATTAAAAACTTTAAATTTATTTGACACTAAAATGTTGTGCAACTTTATAACTACATATATCTTAAAATTAACTTTTCGATTTTCTGTAGAAAAATCATATTTAATTTTTCTCTTTCAATTGCTACATTGTCTCCGTTTTTGATAAGAATTCCTTTAAAAAGGAAAGAACAAAAAGCTATACAATGCAGTCAGTAATGAGTCCCTTTTTGGACATTTAATTGTCAACACAATATGAATTTATATTTTTTAAAAGGAACTTTTTCTGCAACTATAAATGCAAACGAACTTGTCTTTATAGTTTTTGAGAATAAAAAGATTTTATAAAGAAATTATGTTCATTAGTTGGAACTCGATTACACTCTATGCTTCTTTTCTTAACTTGAAAAAAAAAAAACGAGATTTTCTGTTACAATTGTAATAGAAAATCTGGAAAAACTATTTAGCTAAAAGAAAATTATAAAATATATAAAACAAAAGAAAACTTTCGTATATAAAGTAAAGATAACTTTAATAGATTAAATTTTAATTTCTTATTATTTTTCTTCAATTTAATATATTTTATTATAAATGTTTCATTATTTTAATATAGGTAAAACTAGACGTAGTGGTAAAATATGTTGCAGAAAATTTAACACTTTCATGGTTATATGATGTTATTATATCTTTTAATTATATTTCTTTGAATTTATTTGGTTCGTTAAGCACAATTAAGTAATAATATGGTTCTTTTTTGCAATAAGAAAATTGGAATTGTATAAAAATTACTGGTGTAGTTGGTAAATTCATGGTAGAAGGTATTTTTAATTAGAATATATGAAAAGAAGAAAGAAATTACTTATGTATACTATTAATAAGATAGGCCTGAAAATTAGAAACCCAGGAAGGCCAACTTTCATTAATGGGACTAAAGCTTTTTCAATATATGCTTAATTGATATTATATTCTAGCTACAAAGCAAATTAATAATGTTACCTATAAATTTTCTTATTAATATTGAAAATTTATTATTTTAAATAGTTTAAAACAACAAGGAATTAAAATATAGTAGAAATTACATAATTTTTAAAATGTTTCTGATGGAATCGACCACCAGCCTGGTATACTCTATAGGTACCATAGACGCTACACTTGATGTACCATAATTGATCATAATGAGATTTTCTGTTACAATTGTGTATACACACTCCACCATATACATATTATGCTCAAAGTTTGACACATGACCAAATTATTTTACACAATAATTTGAAGAATATTAATTTCTTTAATTGAAGATTTGATCCCAATATGGTCTATTGAACCAAAACCAAAATATTTATAATTTCTACACCTTTAGGATAATTTAATATAATTTATATAAGTGTAAGATTATTGCACTTATATAAATTATATTCTAATTACTTATGCATATAGAAACACAAATATCCAACTCTTTTAGAACAATTCAAATTTAATAACTCTGACAATTTTTTGTGCTCCGCTTTTGTAAAGCAAACATTAAATTTAATTTTAATATAAAAAAAAAACATTTTAATATTTTTCCATTTTACGCACAGAAAAACTTAATTTTTTTTTGAATATCCTTAAAAGCAATTTCGTGTAATTTATCCATTAAGTATTTTTTTTTAAACAAATTTGTATTATATACAAAACTCAAAAAAATAAATGTTATATAATCAATTTAGATATTTAGATATATGAATATCGGTAAAAAAATCATTTACTTTACAATTTCGTATCACATCTGGGGCATAACAATAATTTCTGCTTAAAAATAATATTATACTACACAAAATTACGATATCTGAATACCAAAATAAAATAGTCTAATTTTGAATTTGTCATTAATTTATTATAATAATAATTGAATTCCTATGCTACCAAATGAATTTGTAATTTATCAATTTAATAGTCCTTTGATTACTGGTGCAAAAACATTAAAAATTAAAGTTGTTAAAATTGGATTTTCTGCTTACAAATATGTATTATACTACAATTATTCTAATAAATAGTTAATTAAAATATGTTAACTTTATTATTTTCCTGATGACAATATTAAAACTTCGACTTAATAAAATACTTCTATATGATTTATTTATAGTTATTAGAATTGTTTGAAAAACTGTATTCATTAGTAAAAGTTCATAATAAATTGTATATAACCAATAAGTATATTTTCCAATTTATATTATAATGTACCAATAAGTATATTTTCCAATTTATATTATATTTAAATCGAGGTTATATACTCGTATAATTCAAATTAGTCTTTTTCCAAGAGTTCGTCTTTTCCCAAAATAAATTTGTCAACAATCTTTTTACAAGAAAGATTTTTGATGGTTCTATATAGTTACGTTTGAAAACGGAAATATTTAATTTGAAAAAAGAGTCATTTGTTTTGGAGAAGCGAACCCAAAACAAATGAGTCTTTTTTAAATTAAACATTTCCTTTTTCAAAGGTAATTAACTAGAACCATCAATTCTAAAGAATTTAACCAGAAAAAATATCATTTAAATAATTTATTTTTCTATAGCTAAGTTTTAATTGCATAAATTTTTTTATATTAAATATTAAAATAAATATTTTATTTTTCTAATAATAATAATCTGCATTAAAATTGCATAATAAATAAAAAAATCATCATCAAAATTATTCCTATAGAAAATTTTATATACTACAAACACATAATGTCCATTTTACTCAAATATGTATAATTTCACCAATGACCTATAAAGCTTAAATTTATATAATCTTTTTATGTATTTTATTTTTGGGAAAATATTATATTATATATTTTTCCTTTAATAAAATTTTATGAATGATTATGATGTTGTTTATGTTTCTTATTATAGATATATATTTATAATTTCAAAGCATATATACACTAAACAAAAAACTAAATGGCCTAGAAATAATTATAGAAATATATAATATATAAAAGAAAAATTTGATATTATCAAGTATTAAAATGGTATACAAGTTCATATAAATATATTTTATTATATATGTAATATGAAAATTATTAAATTTTCTTTCTATATATTTATATGTACATATATTTATTTAAGCTTTCACAATGAAAATAATAAGCAAGGATGAAAATAATTAAAATAAATATTGATATAATTTAGTATATTATATAGTATTAAAGAAAATACTTAAGAGAGAGAAATGTTTTAGAAATAATAAATATTGTTAAGCATTTAGAATTATGAAATATAAATAATAGTTTTTTGGTTAATAAATTCATTTATATAATTATTTCTCTTATAAGTATGTGGAAAATATAATATTTAAATATAATTAAGAAATAAAATTATATTTATCTGAAAACTAGGTTAAATTAATATTTTGGCTTTTAATAAATATTGATTTTTTCAGAAAACTGAATCTATATTATGTTGAGGAACATTTTATTGGAAAACTTAATATTAGAAAGTCGAGAAATACGAATTTAAATGAATCTTCAATTACTTAATTATATCATTTATTCAAAATTTGAAAATATCGATTTGAATATTTCTTAAAATTTTTATTAATTCATTTTTTGACAATATCTACTATCAAATCTACTATCAAAGATTTATATAGCAATAATAAGAAATCATATTTACTATAAAAAGGTAAAAGTAAAATATTAATAAATCAAAAGACATAAATTTATTCGAAAATGTTTTCTTATTGTAAAAGAACTTTAACTATATGTAGCCAAAAAAAGTTTCTGTCTGCAAAATTTCCACATAATATAATTCTTATTTATAATCTTCTTTCCATTTTAAATATATTGAAATTGTTCAACATAAATTTAAAAAAAAAACCTCTTTAAATATCATTCATAATTCAGAAAAGTGGAGGAGGAATAAAAGTGTAATTTTACAAAAAATTTATGTATATATTTCGGTAGTTTAAATAGATATATGCTTCAAAGAAATGTAATACTATCTCGAAAAAAAAAATCAAATTAATCATCTGTAATTTAATTCATATCAACTCAGAGTTGCAATTTAAGGCACATATCGATTTACTAAAATTTATTGAAAATTACTGAATTGTATTGAAATTATACCCAAGGGTAAATGTGCTCATTGATTTTAGGAAGAAATATATATAATATTATTTTGTAAAATATTTGAATTTATTAAGCTAATATTTTACTTGTTAAAGTATTTTATTTTTACAACAATTTTACTATACCAATAGACTATACCAAAATGTATGTATTTTAATAACCTTTAATTCAAGCCAGTATACTTGTCTATGTGACACTCGTAGTTCGTAGTACATACGCCATGAATAACATTATATAAATATAGTATTTTTCTATTAATGATAAAAGTAAGTATGCTTTGAGTATGGCAATGCTTTTTACAATCTATTCGTATACTATACCAAAATGTAGGTATTTTCATTACCTTGAATTCAAGCCAGTATACATCTCTATGCGACACTCGTAGTCCATACCCAGTGGCTTCTAGCCACCTCATCCTCTTTCATATATTAACATTTTAACTATTAATCAAAGCCGTATATAATATAAAGATATTCAAAAATTGAAAAAGACTTAAAAAACTGAAAACATTAGGTCGCCAATATGAGTTCCCCTGGTGAATATAATATCTTTATTACGAAAGTTGAAATAACGAGTTTGTGCATGGATAAGACCATTGTGTCTATGGTAACAATTGTGTCTATGGTAATTACTTAATAGAGTTCTACAGTATAAATAACATAACTTTGATAATTCACCTGTTTTCTCCACTCATTTCAATTCCAATATTTTTTTGGTATTGATACCACAAAAATTACAAAAAAATAATTTATTATCTAAAAACATCAAGAATATTTAAATGCTTTGAGGATTGAAATAATTAACCAAAAATTTATATAAAACAAACTATTTTGGCACAAAATAAATTTGTATATATAATAAAATAATAATATAATGTAATAATTTATCATCCCTTATAGCGACATAAATAAATTTAATTTAATTTTTTTGACAATTTTATATTCTTGATATATCGTTTTTATGTACAAAAAAACTAATGAGGATAAAAGTAAATTATGTACACAAATATAATGTCACAACATTTTTCAAATAATTTTAAATACATTTTATGTATATTGTATAATGTCACAAGGACGAAATGGGTAAAATAATAAAATTGGTTTATAATAATTTAGTATAAATTTTAATCTTTATTTCCACACAAAGTAAAACTTTTACGTATCAAAATTAATTTATGTAGGTATACTATATATAATAATTATTGATTATTATTAGTTTTTGAACAATATTTAATTAGATTTACCAAAAAAAAATAACAAAAAATTGTCATAATAATTTAGTAACATAATATAGATAAAATGCCAATAGATCACCCAAGTAAGTAAATTTATCTATTAATGGATGATGTCAATCAAACTTTCAATTATTATATTGCAGTGGAGTAATTAAATAGTATACAATAAATTCTGTAATATTTCAAAGTTAATTATAAACTTTTAAATTTTTGTAATTTTAATCAAGTTTTTGTGTAATTATAAGCTTGTATTTATTTTAGAAGTTAAATGTGCATTAAAAATTGGATAAAAGTATTTACAATAGTTTGAAATTTTGTGGAAAACTAGTGCAAATATAAAAGGTATATCTACAATTTTAATCTTCATGGAACAGTGTTAAATAGAAGATTACCCTTTGAACGAGACCTGTAAACAACTTACCCAACTTATGTATGTACATGTTTTTGAGCATACTCTTCCACACTACCATTCCCATTGAACCACTCTCAGCTATACATACATCTTGTATACTTTAATAATTTGTTTTAATGTCTGACCTTTTAAAATTAAATTTATTACAGTCTGCAATAAATATTACAGACTGTATATTAAATGCAGACTATAATCTGATCTGGGTACTATTAACTGAACTATCGTAGACTAATTTATCAGTAAAAATTTCAAAGTTTCTGATCTATTTTTCCAAAAATTAATACATAATCCATTTTAAAATTTATACTCATCAAATTTGACATAAAGATTTTTATTTGCAATCCTATAAAACAATATTTTTAAGCGCGCCAAATTATTTCCATTAAAATTGGAAAAACAAAATTTTATTATTTATTTTTCACTAATTCTCGAAAGAAAGAAATCTAGAAAAAAAAATCTACAATAAAAAAAAAATGGTAAATCAAAAAAGTTGATGATGAAAACAAAAGCAAATTTATACCATTTGTCTGATGTTAAATTATCCTGCTGACTTAAGGATTATTAAACTATAGAAAAAAACACTATACCATTTTTTTATGTATATACCAGACTTATAAAAACTTGTCTGGAAATTTTTTGTTCCTTCATTATCTTTTACTTTTACTGTTGATACTTAAAAACAAAATATTTTTCTATTTTGTATTTACTTAAATCAAAATAAATGCAATTTTATATAATTTTTTTTTTGTGTTATTATATTTAATTTTGTATTAAGTATTAAAAAAAAATATCTCATTAGCATTTTCGTCATTTCAAACATTTTTATTTACATTAAAAATTGCATAAATTAATTCTGAGTTAAACAGATCCTTTAATCCTTTAATTAAATATATATATATATACTTTAATTTCGTTATTTCAGTGACGTCTGGTATATAAATCTTAATCTATAATATTGCAATTTAGTAGAAATGAAACTAAAAATTTATTTCTGTGTCTGAAAGTAAGATGTAAAAAAATTACAAATAATAATTTAAACTATTTTTCTTCTAATTTAATGAAATAAATAAATATTTTCAAATTAAATTAAATATTTTTTAAAAAATTATAAAGAAATTTGATTAAAATTTATTTTATTTCCATAAATTATTCTCTAATTTTCATCACTAAATTTTTTTTATAATCACTTATATATAATTAGTTGTTATTTTTAATATTAATTTAAATTTGAAATTTCAAGAATTTATGTTTATAAATCGATTATTTTCTTGTTTAATAATATATAAATAAATTTATGTTCAATTATTTACATAAATATATATATATATATATATATTTAACAATTTACTATCTAATTGGAATATTAATTTCCTCATTAAAAAATATTTCTTAAAGTATCATAAACGAAAAAGTTTACCAAAAACTTTCTAATTAAAAAATTTTATGACTTTAAAATCATATACGTACATAAAACTTTAATAATATGTAAAAAGTAAAAGTGGATACAAAAATTCTTTTTTTAATGTTATTAAATACATAATTTATGTAAATGATGGTAATAAATCTTTTTATTATTTAGTGTTGGTATATACATGATATTTTTTAACAAAATCCTTTAAGTGAAATATTAATAACTTACAACACTAAAGTTTTTTTATGTACCTTTTCACGTAATTATTTTGGTTGTAGTAGTTATTTTGTAATTATGGTATTTTAGGTATATATAACATAAAGTCTATACTTAAAATTTAGTTGAGGTTTTGTAATTTTATTATATCTTTTCGTACAAAATTGTCGAAAAAAAATCTAAAATTTAAATATTCAAAAATATAACCTTTTGTTACCGCTGGAAAACCTAAATAAGTTTACTAGTTTAGTTATAATATAATTGTAGCGATACTATAATTAATATTTTTAAATAAAATATTTAAACTAACTTTGAGTGATTTGTAATTATCCTTAAATAATTTATTATAAAATATTTCTTATCCTTTAATTTATTTAGTATTTTATTTACTTTTCATTATTAGATTATATTGATTCACATAATCACTACTAATTCTTTTTGAATAAAGTTTTTATGTCCTGGGTTCCTTTATTCACAGATAACTATCAAATAATCTGAATATATATATACTCGAAGTAAATTTTTTTTTGTAATTTGTATTCTGACAATTTTGTAAGATTAAAAGGACTAAAATAAATAATAAAGGATGTGTTTTCCATTATTATTTTTTTTGTTTTTTGCAAAATGACAATATAAAGTTTGTATTTAATTCTTGAATTTACTCATAAATTTTTGGACATTTTGGATGAAAATATCATTTAAATAATTAATATAATTTGTATATTAATGTTGCAATATCATTTCAATGAAAATTAGAATAAATTGATAAATTAATTTTTTTTTATTTAGATCAAATATGACTGTGATATTTTACCCATTAGCTAAAAGTCTAGACAAAATTTATCTCATTTATACAGAATTTTTTATGCAATAAAAAATTATATTTAAAATTATAGAAAATAAAAATTTTGTTAGAAAAAAGCTTTAATAGTCGTAAATTTATAATTGTAGCAAAAGAAATAGTTCTATGGTAGGGCGTAGAGACATGGTTTGTTGTTGATATTAGAAATTATTCTATTTATTATAAATGCTTTAATAATTCAGTGTCTTCACTAAAGATATATTTTATTTATATACTAAAAGAAATAATTGATAAACAATTTTTATTCTATTTTCATAGTAATTCAATAAAAAAAAATCTAAAAATTAAATGCAACCCACATGACAACCTTTGTTTACCTTAGTTTGACAGGAAGGAATCCTTTTTTTTTTTTTTACTTTCAATTTAAATAACTGACACTTGTTTGGTAACATAGGTTTAATAATTTTTATATCAATGTCCTTTTTTGTTAAATGTTAAGCTTCCTTTTAATTCGATTAGTTAATATAAAGATGACATTTTTTTTTGCTGCCTTTATATTTATAATAATAATAAAAAGGATAATGATATTTTATTTAAAAAGGATATTTTTATATTTAGAAAATATAGAAAATATAATAAAAAATTTATATTACTAGCTACTAGTGTTCCATTTAACTAAAATTTTTACTCACAAGCACTCCTGAACATATTATTCAATCTATACTACTTTCTACTCTTCTCTATATGACTATGCGTAGAAATTACAAAAATGAAGAGTAGATAAGAAAAGTTTAGTTTTTCTATATGAAATTCATAAATTTTGAGGCACTAATTTTTAAATTTTACATTAAGTTAACGACCGATTAAATATTAGTTCGAGGTGTAATTGGAAATAATGAATGCTTTATGTCCTAAGGCTTTATGTCACGGCACCTTAGTTCGAATAGTAGGAAATTGTTAATATTGTCAGTGTTTTTTTTTTCTAATTAATTTACAACATGTCTTTTAAAAGTTATAGTGATTTCGTAACTTTATTAACGTAAATTTTTAAAAAACTAATCACAACAGAAATAATATGCGGATATATATGTATCATTCATTATTAATATTTTGAGTAACCCATTTCAGAATTTATAGAAATTCTAATTAATAAACAAATGAATTACTTAGTAATGAATTTTTAGTAACCTTTGATTTCTTATATTAGGACACTAACTTTTACTAATTCCTATAACGATCTTAATTCAGAATATATTAGTATATATAACTTATATTTAATATTAAACAGATTTATTGCCATATTTCGTACAATATTTAAATTAATTGATACGCACTTTTAAGAGGAATTATAAATTTTTATAGCTTATTAATCTTATTAATTATTAAATTCTTATTAATTTGTACTACATATATAATTATAATTATCATCACAAGAGGTTATGAACCGACATTAAAATAATTAAAACTTTGTATACATAATTTAAGATTATTTCCAAATAAATTCAGTTCTGATTAAATTAACTAAATTTCGAAAATCAGAAAATAAGAGCAAATATAATTTCAATAATTCAATAAATTTAATCGCTATTTTCATCTGTAAAATTTCTTTTTACCGAAAAAATACCAAGGAATTTTTATTAATTAATTTGTTAATTATTCATTCAAAACATAAATTTCTTTACTTTAAATTTATTAAAAAAAAATACGATAAACAAACCCCGGGTTTGTCAAAAGCACATTTCCTCAAAATCGCCTCATGTAGAACTATGAGCTATTCTAAAACAATGGGAATTCCTATACGTGTATAGTATATTTTAGTAGTATTTTCAATGTAAAGGAAAGATAAAAAATGATATGGTAAATATAGGTAAAAAATGCGTCCCTGTTCGATGTTATTAATTTTTTTCCTTCCAAGGTTATTATTCCAGCAAAATATATATAAACTTATCATTTAAGTTTTCTGTAATTTTGCTTGTAATTGAATATAATGTGATATGAAATAATAACCAATATACTATTTATATAGCTCCTAAAAATATGCAAAATATTCGTTTTTTGCAAAATTTTATATGATTATGCATGTGTGTAAACGGACGGACGGACAGACAGACGGACAGACGGACAGACAGAGTGAAACTAATATACACATTTCTTCCAATTTGGTTGGAAATGTGCTAAAAAACCCCGAGGACACAAAATTTATAAAAAAAAAACCCGAGGACACAAAAATCTATACAATTTTTTCCTAACGAACTGTTAGGGAAATTGATCATTAGAGAAACTCTTCATAATTGCCTAATTCCAATCCTTAGTTGAAACTTCTTCAAATTAACACTTTCGTTTAAGGCTGGCAATTGTGCGTCGGTCATTAATTTATTTGAATTAATGTCATGTTAACAGGTTTGTGTACAAAATAAATTATTATATTTTATATACAAAAGTATACTGATTCTCCAGATTAGAAATTATTGTTCCATTTAATCTCTACTCATCCTGAGTACTCAGAAGTATTCGGGAGTGTAAATCTTAGCTTTATTTGTGCCTTTATTTGTTTTATAAATATTAAAAATATAATATTTAAAAGCTTATTGACCTTTGGTTTTATTATTTAATAATTTCCGCACTCAAAATTCTTTGAAAAACTTTATTATTATTTTTATTTGTAAATGTTTCGCAGATAAGCAATTCAATTTTTATTGATTATTTAGCAAAAAAAGAAAAAAACCCAAAAAAATTATAAGTAATAAAAATCTATTTCAAGGAAATATTTAAAAGAAAAAAATTACTTATTATAGAACTTTTCATTCTAAATGAATGATCAGCAATTTTTTGTTTATTTCGAAAACTAATTTGATGATTTCCTTATATATTTTTTTTTTTTTGGGAAAAAGAAAGTTCAAAAAAGTCATAAAGTTAGTTTTAGTTTCATAACAAAATTGAAATAAAATTGTCCACGATAGCAAATATCAAAAATATTAAAAAAAAAAATTACGCATAAATGTTGAAAATATTAGAAATATTGTCGCCTTTAAGAAATGAATGGACTATAAATATAATTTTCGAAAGAATAATTATTGTTGGAGCCTAAGAATCAATGAACTAAATCAATTAATGATTAAATAATTTTACAAAATTTTGATTTGAAATATAATTTATAAAAATTAAGTTCTTAATTCTTATCAAAATTTTAACTTCCATAAAAATGAATTTATGTTGTCTTTTCATAATCTAATAATTGAAAATGTTAATAAAATATTGAATAGTCAGCCATACACAATACATTAAACATCATCAGAGACAAAAATATTCTTTAGACTAAAAATTAAATAAATTAAATAATATCACTAACTTTTCATGAAATTTTCATCTCAATTATTATTTTATAAACAACAAGAAGAACACAAGGCAAAAAAAAAAAATAATATAAATTTTCTTGTGACAAAGAAAATTTTGTATATTTTGTATATTTTGTATACACAAAATTTTCAAAATTAAACTTCCAACCAAAAACCATCAACAGGAAAAACTGAAAATGTCTCAGGCTGTGCAAGAAGATAAAACTGATGGTAAATTTTATGAAATTCAGTAAATTTATGAAGTGATAATAAATACAATTCAGACACCTTATGATTTTAAGTATTATCAATAAAATTTTTTTTTTTTGACGCCAACAACACATAAATGTCACCCTCATTGGTATATACGTTTTGTGTACTTGTTGTTATGATGACTTGTTCAAGGAGATTTATAAGTTTAATATGTAAAAATATTTTTCTTTTATTGAAATAATATATTTTAATTTGTATACATAAAAAAAAATAATAATATAAATAAAAATATTTTTTGAAGTTATTAGAGATTTATTAGACATAGAGAATCCTTTTATAATATAAATAAAGGCGACAATAGTAAAATAAATCTCGTAGACATAATAAAATTTACTACAGATATTAACGAAGAGTATATTTTATGTAAAATAATTTCAAGTAATATTAATGGAAACATATATGAAAATATTTATCATATATAAATGTTTCAATATTGAACATATTTTTCAATAAACAAAAAATCCACCCACAAAATTTTTTAAATTATTTATGTATTTTTCATAATAAATTAATTTTGATTTACAAAATTATGAAATTAATGATATCATTAAATTATTAAATTAATAAAGTTAGTAGACATTTTCACTTCAAAATTCCAACAACTTGATACAATAATTTCTGCATCAAAAAATGGCATAGGTGGGTCCTTTTTTACAGACAATTGTGGATTGTGGTAAATATATAAATTATTTTCCTTATAAATATAAATAAAAATGCTATAGAATTAAAGATCCTCAATACTTCATTCTTTAATTTATGTGACACTTTTCTAGTTTATAGAAATAATCTTTAGGGAAATAAAATTTTTGACAGCACATTCGCAACAGTCTATACCATTAAATTTATTTCTTTTACTTTTCCTGTCCATATGAAAAAGGTTCAATATACCTTATAGCTTATAATATACCTCTATATATCAAATAAAGATTGCATTATTGTAATACAGTAAAGTTTTGAAAATTTCCTGATGACAATGTTTTGTTTTTACTGACAAAAATATTAACTTTTAACAAGGTAAATTGAAATTTATGGTACATAATTAACACTGACAGGAAGCAGAAAGAAAAATTAATAGTTTTGTACAACAACATAAATTATGAATAATTGTGTAGTGTACAAATCAAAGGTATAATTTAAACAATTATCGCTATTGATGTATGGAAGGTTATAACTTTTTTAGACATTTTTTTTGCTGATTTTATTGAAACAGTGAGAAAAAAAATTCTATCACAAATGTCCTTAAATTATAGTTTTATTAATTCAGATTTAATGAAAGGATAGAAAAATTCGGTTTTTATTCCAATTTTGAGTTAATAATTTTATTCAAGAATTATGTCATCGTTTTTGTGATTCAATTTTAATTGTATATATTGATGGTATTTATTGCCTCCTACCTAAATATATTCAATTTTAATAAATTTTTTTTCGGAGTAATTATTAAACACCAAAATTTTACTATTTAAATAATTTAATAACTAATATTAAGACATTCCAAATTAGTAATATCAATTTCTTCTGACGCCCTTATATTTGTCTGCCTTGACTCGATGAAGTAGACATAACGACTATCTGCTCCTTTTTATAAAAAGGAGTCCTTTTATTTGTCACCGGAAGAATAAAATCATCTGGAATGAATTTTGCATTGAACATATAACAATATTACGATGGGATTTTATCTATTGTTAACATAATTAATATAAAAATTGGTATTTCTTGCAATATTATATTAATTAAATTATTCCAAATTGACAACATTTCATATTTCTTTTTACTATTTATAAGATTCAAAATTTATTAAATTACAATTTTAATATATAAAAAAGAGGTTGTAATATTTTAATTTAATTGATTTAAATTGACAACATACAAGTGTAATGTAAATATTAATTAATAAAAATAAACATTTATGAATTTTATTAATTAATTTTTTTTAAAAGAAAAAATAATGTTATATAATATTATAAAAATTTATTTTGATTGTTATTATAATTTTTTTTGGTTGTTGGAAGAAAGAAATTAATTAATTTTAATACATATTACGAAATATATTTTTTTAATTTATTTAAAAATTATACATATGTACCTAATATAAGAGTACATTATTATATAAATATTTCCGTAGAAATAGAATTAAATCAAAAAAAAATATTTTAATTTAATTTAAAAATAAAATTGTTACAAAATAATATTATATACCAAAATATTTTGCTTCATATATTTATTTTTTTAATTAAAAATTAAATTGAATTTATATAAACTTCACAATTATAATTTTAATTGAATATTAAATATTTATAAATAAAAATTTTACATAAAATTCATTTTAAATATTTAAATTAATCATATAAATAAAATAAACATCTGCATTTAAAATTTGAATAAAATTATGTAAAAAATATTGAAATTATTATTACAATAGTTCGAAAATAATTTTAACTTTTGCTATATAGTTGAACTTCATCGTACATCTGTACGTATATATGTATATTGGTAAAATTTTCAACAACTACGCAACTGAAGAATTAAAATTATGTAGTAAATATATTACAATTTGTATATAAGTATGTAGTAGGCTATACAAAATAATAATTAAACTATCTACACTGTCTCGTCGATTTATCCAGTAACCGTACCCGATATGGTTTTTGTGGCAGTCCTTAATCCACTTCACCACAGTTACTATGGCTACTCTCTAATCTAATGAATGTCCTGTGAGTATGAAAAAGGTTTCATGATGAAAAGGTTGTTTAACACAAATTTGTTGTATATTTTTATAAATTTACCAAAAAAAAATAATAATTTTTTAATCATAAATATCAAATAAGTTAATTTTGTATACCACTTAAACGCATCTATGATAATTGTTTTAAAATTTTTTATTTCTATTTAATTTAAAAAAATTTATTTACTACGGAAATAATAAAACATAAACAAATTTTTTTTTTATTAAATTTCCCAGAGAGAAAAAGTTTTTCCTTTTATGTATACAATATTAAAAATGTAATCATAGGATATTTTCCGGTCTCGACGGTTTTCTGATAATAAATTATTTTATTACTTTTTTTTCTTTTAAATAATGTTGTACTATACCGTAGGGTAATAATTAATTGTGTATAAGTATAAGCTGAGAAAATTATAGGAACTTAAACGAATAACTTTTAATTATATAGGATTTAAAAATTGCTTAACTATTTCAAGACTTTTATACCTGATGGTAATTTTTTAAAATCATAACTTAAAGTTTTTTTTTACGAAAATAATACAATAAAGAAAATTGGAAAAAAAAAAAACAATATTTAACATTGTAATTGTTCTAGTTTTTACTATATATACTCCACATCTACAACACTATAGTTACTTAAAGTTTCTGTGCAACAATGAATATTCATTCATTTCATATTAAAAAAAAAAAATCCACATTAAAACTGGATTTCTTGTATCAATACAGAAACATAAATAAATTGTAGGATAGAAAAAAAAAAAATTTGAAAAACTTTATGAAAATACGTTCTCAAAGAATTTAAAGTTGATTGTTTCAACAATTCTTCAGGATATACAATATAGTTTTATAATTTTTATATACTTATATAATGTACTTATTCTTATAGCTTTATTCTAGCACAAATAAAGCACTTTATGTCTGGCGAAAGTCTGAAATAATTTATTAAAAAGGAAAATATAATTCACAAAAGGACGATTGTGTTGGCACAAACCAAAATATTATGAGAATTGAATGTATATAATAATTTGAAATTCCATTTTCAAGATAATAATTTATTTGTAACTTAACATAGATCGAAGATATATTATTCTATTTCAGAGAATAATAGAGTTATATAAGCTTTTAATATACGAGTATAGTATCTAATAACAATATTCATGAAGACTCTATAATTAAATATACTTGTTAATTTTAAAGTTTTTGATCTCATGATAAAATTTATTGCTATTTAATAATATTTAACTTTATTGTATATATAAATTTAATATTATGTATCAAAAATAATTATTTATAATAATTAAACAATAATTTATTTTCATGGAAGAGAATTTAAATAATTATAATAAAAATTTTAATAGTGTAACGATGCATCTTAAAACTATCCTTTGTCACAATGTAAGATCCTCAACTGAAAATCAGTAAGTGGACTCACATAAAGTGATTTGTGACTATATCAACTATCACATCTTACAATTTTGCATAGAAATTTCTGTGATAGTTGATAGTCATACAAATCACTTTATGTGATTCCACTACTGCTTTCATTTTTTATAATATTGTTTTTGGTCAAAAATATTTACCCCGAATCAATAAAATTTTCTATATACTAAATTAAATTATAAACTTTAACTACAATTTTTCTTTAAGTCTTTAATTAGTATTTGTACATATACCAATATTATATCATCTTCACATGCATAAACTTCATTTTTCAATAAAAATTATTTTAGTTATGCCATTTTTTTAAAACAATTGGGACAAATATTAACTACACAGAATTTTCTTTTAAATTTATGGAAATTTATTAAACATCAGTAAGAACAACAAAACATATTTATGCTTCGTAAAAAAAAAAAAAAAACTTTTTTTCTTTTACGAGTTTAAAACTTTTTTTATTCCTATAAAATTATAAAAATAAAAGTTTTAATGTAAAACATCACCACCGTCATTCATGCCAAAGGGAATTAACAAGTTTTTTTTATACATATTTTATATTTAACATAAATTGTTGTGGATTGTAAAATATTTTGTTTTCCATTTTCATGAGTATAGTATAAAATATTATTACTAACAACAATTTTGTGGACAACAATAAAGAATAAAAATCATTTAATTAAATAAAAATGTAATAAAATTATTTATGATTAAAATTTAGTTTGATTTTTGTTTTACATTTTTTTTTTTATGTTGAACAGAATTTGATTGTAAGTATAAATATATTAAAAACTCTGAAAATATATTTTTTATAAATATTTTTCCAAATAAAAATTATACTAATTAAATAATTTTAATTATCGTTTAATTATTTATAACAAATAAAAAATAAATTAAAAAATGAGATAAAAATCTTAATATTTCTTAAAATTATAATTGATTATTTTAAATTTTAATAAACATTACATGATGTTGAAGGTGAACGACTGGAGATTGAAAATATAAATTTTTAAGAAAATATATCTTTATATAACATATATATGATTAATTTCCTAATTGTCATTTGTAATTAGTTTAGATTTCATTTAATTAAAAATTAAATTGAATTAGAAAATTCCATAAAAATTATATTATTATAATTTACGAAATATTTAGAAACAAAAAAATTGTTGGTATATAATGAAATATTTATAATGTGATGAAAATCATCCCTTATCAGTTTTTGAAATTAAATATTTATTATAGATAGATAGGATTTTAAATTTATGCGTATAAAAATATATATCTGTATAAAATAACTAAAAAAATTTATTTAATGATTTGGAACATTTAAAATTTCATGAGAATTTTATATTGATAAATTAATTATTTTCGGTTTTCTTTTTTTTTAATTAGATTTTCGATTAATGGTAAACAATATAAATTTTGTTATCATTTGAAATTGTTGAAAATATAAATTTAATTAAAAAAAAAATAATAAATATAAAATTGTTATTTATATCAATATTTGTTTTTATCGAGAATTTTATATTAGGAGTATAATTTTTAATAATTGTAATGCAGAATAATTCCAGGTTTTTTTCAATTTAAAACTCCTCTTCGTCTAGCACAGTAATAAATAAAGTGAAGTATATGCACTCAAAATTATATTGCAAAATATTTACTTTGATTGAACTAGAATATTATAATCTTTCAACAAATTTCATTCAAGTATGTATATCAGATACTTAATTAAAAATAAATTTAATTAACCTAATTTGTAGCAAAAATAAACTGTATTATATTTAAAGCGAATATTGTTGATTTTGATGGCACAGCAGCTTAGAATTTCAGAGACAAATTTCTTAAAATTTTAAGATCAATTTAAGAAATCTAATTAACCGAAAGTTTGCTATTTGTATTTTTATGAACATAAAATGTTCCCTTAATTCTGTTATTGTATGATTATTTGACTTGTAAACAAAATGTCTGAAAAGTTTTAAACTATTTTTCCTTAGTACAGAGTGATAAAATAATATTAATGTTCCAAATCTCCAGGTAAGGATGGTACACATACTGGTATAATTAGATTTTGGACTAAATTTCTTTTTATCGTTAATTTTTATTATATTGTAATTTTACTGATAATTTGTAATGTGCAGAAATTTTAGTATTCATTACTGTAATAAAAAAGGTCTAAAATTTATTGACTAATCTAATATTTATTGCCATAATTTTCTATATAACAACTATTAACATTCAGGTCCATTTGGTCCACCTTCAACACAATTTTCTTTTGAACCAATATCTCGTCGAACACGAATAAATCCAGAACCACCTGGTGCTCCCGGTTGACCATAATAACCAGGTAAACCAGATCTACCATTCAAACCACCTTGTGCACCAGCACCTCCAGCTCCACCTATACCACCTTTTCCATTACTTGCTAAATAAATAGTGCCACCATCTCCTCCATTTCCACCATTACAATATAAAGAATGACCATCATTGCCACCATTTCCCCATCCGGCATTTACATAACTGAATACAGCAATCACGCAAATAGTAATCTAAATATACCAAAAAGGATAGAACTATAATATTAAAATTTCACATTTTAATATTTAAATTTAGATTTTTACAATTAATTTCGGCATTTTTGTACTGAAGTATCTTGTTAGTATAATTAAGCAAAACTAAAGCATTAATTTAAATTAAACTTTCTTTTATATAAAAATAACTATAAATTTTAAATTTTATTTATTATTCTAAAATTAAATAATACCCCTAATAAATACCATCTTTGACACCAGATAACTTTTCCGGTGAAATCCCTTGATATAATTTCTATTTTTTGTAACGTCTGTTAACCTTTTGAATAATTATAAAATTAGTAAAAAAAACTCCCTTAAAATTAAATTTATAAAAATTAATTTAAAAATTATATAATTCAGTAATTAATCAATCTTTTTTTATTATTAGTCAAATTATGCAAGTAATGAAAACGTAATTTCCTTTACTGAGATTTATTCGAACATAGACGGAAGTAAATTTGTAACCTAAATATTGACACACCTCAGAGATATAAATTCTACATTCCACCAGATTTTTATATTAGTTAAAATGGTATATAATTTGTCTATAAATCAATAATTTTGATCAAATATTATAAAGAGGAAGTAATAAAATTGAAAGGAAATTATTAGTCGAAGAAATCATTGTTTACTTTAGATTTATATATACATACCTATAAATAGATACTATTTATTTTTAGTCAGACATTTCTTTATAGAATAATATTTAATAGCAGAATTAATATGCTAAAAGAAATACATAAATTTAAATAAGAAAATTTTTGATAAGAAGTTCGACTAAATATTTTTTAAAACGTCTAAGAAAATTCTAAGAAGTCCAACTAAAAATTACGTGAATCAAAAATGCTATTTGTAAAAATTACTGAAAAAATTATTTAACATAAAATAAATAACATATTTAAAACAGACTGTAGAAACGCTCAGAAATATAACGTTTATAAATACATTCATCAGAATTAGATAAAATTTCTTGAAATTAGGATTTTATAATATTTTATTATTGTCACCGCATATGAACCAAATTTATATTAAAAGGCAAAAAGAAATAAATAAATCTTAGCAAAATTGTAAAATTGAACTCTATATATTGATAAAATATGAATCTGAAACATTGCTTACGATTTGAAAAACAAAAATCCCCAGTTGTTTTGAAGTGCAAAAGCAAAAAATATACATTATCAAACTTTTTTTTTAATAATAATTATAAACTGAACTTTTTTTTAATCAAATCTATTTTGGTTGCACTTTAAGTACAGCATATAAAAGCTGACAAATAAAAATTTGTTTTCAGTTTAAATCGAATCATTAGGTGTTTTTCGTTTATTTTGAATTCATTTTTATCAAAATGGCAAAAATAATTGTAAATAACAAATGAATTCTGTTAAATACTGTCGTCATCCTGTAATTAAATTAATTATTTATAATTTTAGGTAATTTTATTTGCTGTCCTTGTGATTGTAAATTTTGTCATAGCAAGAGATGGTGATGGTGGTAACGGTGGTAATGGTGGTTTTGCTGGTGGTAGAGGTGGTGATGGCGGTGATGGTAAGGGATCTGGAAATGGTGGTAATGGTGGAAAAGGTGGTGGTTTTATGGGTGATGGCGGTAATGGTGGAAAAGCTGGTGAAAATGGTGGAAAACCTGGTAAAGGTGGAAAAGGTGGTTGGGGGGGAAAAGATGGCAAAGATGGTGGCCGGCGTAAACGATTTATTATAATAGAAGATATTCAAGATAGCTTATCACCTGTGCCTTCAGTTTTAAATAATATATATGATGAGCAACAAGGTTTACCGAATATTGTAGCAAGACGCAGCAACAATAAGGGAAATGATAATAGTGGTGATGGACGTGGTGGTAATGGTGGAAATGGTGGAATGTTTGGTGGTAGAGGAGGAAATGGTGGTAATGGTGGAACTGTTACTAAAGGATAATATAATTTAGACCTAAATTCAAATTTTATAATTCTTTTGTATTAATGTAAATTAAATAAAGCAAAACTTAAAATTAAATAAAAAATCTGATGTATTTATGATTTTGTTGAATATAAAATATGTAGAAAATCAAAATATGATAGCTATATGTGTATTCTTCAAAAATATATTCGAGATATTGAACGTTCCTTTTTTCTCTAATATTGTGTTTACACAAAATCTTTATCAAAATCAATTTTATGTTACGCTTCCGGCTAAATAGAAGTAGATATTTTTTTTAATCAGCAATTTTCTTTAAAGCAAATTCTACCAGAAGATTCTGATTTTCTTCCTAATATATATTTTGGAAGCTATTAATTTTTTGTATGAACCAAAGGATAAATTATTATGGAATTATTGGAATTCTGAATGTCTTCAACATATTCTTTTGATTTCTATGTTTTTTATGACGATGATAGTGTATGATTTAAATTTGGACTACTGAAAATTCCAAAACATACAGAATAATAACATTTCTGATTCCTATAATCAATATATACATAAATAAGGGTAACAATGATTGTATTGGGATATATTCTAAATGGACAAGAGGAACTCAAGGTAGAAAATTAAATTGTAAATAGATGAAACTAAAGTATAAAATTTAAGATAACGTTGAAAAAAAACATGCACTTCAAGGCTATAATTAATACTTTAAAATTTCAATATTATAAAGATTTTGTTACCATGACAAAAATAATTAATAATAAACAACTTGACTAGGGAAAATTTTGTAATTTTGTTTAATTAGAAATTATATTTATAAGAAAAACTTTCAATATTTACAATTAATAAGAATTTAGATAATTTACTTTTCTTTACTTTACAAGTCAATTGAAAATTAATTTTAATTTAATTATTAATTGATTAAAAATCATAAGATTCCCCTTAATTATTGCATCATTTTCGATTTTTACTGTTAAAATTGTTATCAACATTTTGAGGGAACTACACATGTTTTCTTTTATCTTATATGTATATAGATAAAGATACTTTGTAGAATTTTGTAAAGCTTTCTTTTTATCAATTTTTCATTATCTGAAATCAGTATAAAAATAATTATTCGATATTTTTTTCATTTCATTTCGTGAAATTTGTTGAAGTGAAACTTGGTTTTTTATTATTTTTTACAATCATGTTTAAATATTTCGTAAGCATATTGACAAATGAAAAATGTAAAATTTATATTTAAAGAAAATATTTTTCTATATTAGGTTATACTTTGTATTGCACTTGTAGTTGTTAATGCAGCTGCTTTAAATGGCAACGATGGTAAAGATGGTCGTCCTGGAATTATTGGAAATGGTGAAAATGGTGGCAATGGTATGAATGTTGCACATGGTGGACATCCAGGAAATGGTGGTAATGGCGGTTTTGGTGGAATATTTGGAAATGGTGGAAACGGAGGTGATGGCGGAAGTGTAATTTCTTAAGTTATAGTTTACTATTATGTACTGTGAAAATTACTGTGAAAAAAAAATTTCCAAAATAAAATTTATAATATAATAATTACATTATATAATTTAAATATAAAAAATTTAGTATCATTTATTTTAATTTTTAGTTCAATTTATTTTTAAAATAGAAGTTTAGAAATTAAAATTTATAATTTATTCGCTGGTTTTGTTGAAAACTTTATTTAAAATATAAAAAAATAAATAGATTTTTGAAAATTTAAACTATTATTGAAGATAGCATATTAATTTTCGATAATTTAAGAAATTTAATTATGGTAGTGAGAATATCTAGATTATACCACGTTAATATCATATTCTTATAATCTGTCACCTATTTTCCTATAAACTCTTTTAAGAATTAGTTTCACAACTCAACATAAATTACTAAATTTACAGGATAATAATTACATGTATCCAACATATTATTCAATAAAAAATAAGATAATGTACATTTTTATATAAATCATATGAATTTTATTTTATATATCATTTTTATAATTTATTACAATCGATTTATCAAATTATTTTACATTTGGTGCACAATTAGATGAACCTGGTTTGCCAGGCGATCCTGGTTTACCTGCTGCACCACTTAAGCCACCTTGACCACCAGCTCCACCACAACTACCACCACCTCCGCCGCCGCCACCGCCACTACCATTCAAACCACCATCTCCACCTCGGCCACCGTTTCCGCCATCAATACCTTTGTCGCCGTCACCTCCGTTTCCACCGTCGCCACCATGACCAACAGTACCATCTCCACCGTCTCCACCATTGCCTCCATTTGTACCATTTCCACCATGACCTCCATGGCCTCCATTACCACCAATTCCACCATTACCACCATTACCTCCATTTCCGCCTAATTCGCCATCACCTCCGTCACCACCATTACCTCCATTACCACCATTACCACCATTTCCACCATTACCACCAAATCCCCACCAAGGATCAGCTGCAACTAATGTTGTCGCCAAAAAGAAAACAAATAACACCTGGTAAAATTTTTTTTATTAAATTTTAAAATTAAAAGCTTATAAAATATATACATATATATTTTTTTTTTGTTAACTCACTAAAGTTTTAGTCATTTTATCAAGCTCTCTTTTAATTTATATATTCGACTAGTTTACTGTTCCAATATTAAATACCAAATGATATTTTATTTTGCTGATAGACATACTTTTATAAAAAAAAATTCTTATGTGGATCCCCGATCAATAATTGATTTTCTAATAAAAAAAGCACCTCTGAATCTCTGACTTTTGTGAACATTTCAAACTTAAATAATTAATTAAATAATATTGAAAACTATTGATATGATTTAATTATATTATATATATTTATGATTATTTATAATTAATAAACTTTAATTATTCATTATTATAAAGAAATCCAAAAATGATTACAAAAATAGCAAATTATAAAATATTTAATATCTTTTTTTCCAATTAATTTCTGGAAAATTGTAATTAATTATTAGGAATAGTCATACCATCTTGGTGGATTATGTTATTGGTTCAAATATTCATCCAATCGAAAATAAAATTACAGTCAGAATGATAGTAATAACTGCAAAAGTTCCAAATTGCATATAATATTAAAGTTATTCAGTAATGTCTAATATTAAATATATCTAGTTAATTATTTACCCAAAGTAGACTTGATTTTTCTATATCCCAACAGGAAAATTCTGTTTTTTTGACATTTAAAGATCTGCGAACTATTAAGCCAAAATTCAAACTTAATAAAAAATTACAATAAATTCTCGTGATTAATCTTAAGATCCAAGTGGTAACAATAATTTCATCATAAACTTTTAATATTATAATACTCCTATATTATTAATAAAATAAATAATTTTAAAATAATTAATATCACTATATCAACTTATCAGTAAAGTGTTTTAAAAATTTGTACAAAGGAAATTGAGTAAGAGCTTGTAATCAAAATTTTTGAAGAAAAAAAAATTCCCTTTAAATATTTAGTTTTATGTGATTGTTTGACATGCACTTAAAAAAATCAAAAAAGCTTAGAACGTATAAAAGCTGAACTGTGATATAGATCAATCATCAATTACAATTAAGCAGCTAATTTGCAAACAACAATTAAAAGCTAATTTTTCCAATAATTCTTAAAATGGCTAAGTGTTTAGTAAAAAATTTTTAAATAATTTAAATTTCGATTTTATTTACAAATATTTTATTTCATTCAGATTTTATTATGTCTCCTGGTTGCAGTCACCTTTGTGGTAGCTGGTGATGGTAACGGTGGAAATGGTGGACATGGTGGTGGTTTAAGTGGAAATGGTGGTAATGGTGGCAACGGTGGAAATGTCCATAAAAGAAGTATTGAAGGTGATGGAAATGGTGGTAATGGAGGAAATGGGGGAGGATTGAGTGGTAATGGCGGTAATGGTGGTAATGGTGGAACTGTACATAAGAGAAGTGCTGAAGGTAATGGCAATGGTGGGCATGGAGGTAATGGTGGCGGAGCTGTAGGAAATGGCGGTAATGGTGGCAACGGTGGAAATGTCCATAAAAGAAGTATTAATGGTAATGGAAATGGTGGCAATGGAGGAAATGGCGGAGGAGCTGTAGGAAATGGAGGTAATGGTGGTAATGGAGGCAATGTAGGACGACATTAAATCAAATTAAATTATAATTAATAAAATAAAACTATAATTTAATAATAAATTCAAAAATAGTTCGTTTTAATAGTCCAAATTTTCGCTTAAATTTAATTTCTATGTTTAACTAACAGATTTATTTAATGATTTAGAACATTTAAAATTTCATGAAAAATTCGTTTTGAAAAACTTTTTATATTCGGATTTTTGATTAATGGTAAACAATAAAAAAATTTTTATCATTGTAATTGTTAGAAAAATAAATTTAATTAGAAAAATAATAAATTTGATTCTATTTGTACACAAATGTTTTTTATAAATAACATGTTTAGCGAACTATAATTTGAGGATGGATTTCGATCTACTGGTATTATTTAATTACTTGTATTAATCTGAACCTTACAAAACATTTAACTACATCGTTCCGAAAACTGCACCAGAAACAATACATTAACGTTATGTGAATTACGGGTCCCTGGTTTCTACGCCCTGGGTGCCCGCATGGATGTTTGAGGAAAGGTTGAAAATGTCCGTAATTTTGACGAATTTCAGGAGTTTGTTGATATGTACCACATCCTGAAACTTCCTTAAGATCTAAGAAGAATGCCAGCCCAAGGCATGACAATCTCCTTGTCGCGAGTGCAGGCAGAGGCAAAGGTACTCGAGGGTTTCTTCTTGAACCGGTGACTTCCAGTTTCTGCAGAGGTTGTTAGTTGTTAGACCCAATCTATGCGCGTGTCTATCAATTAAACAGTGTCCAGTGAGTAAGCCCACTGCTGTTCTGCAAGTCGACCGCGGTAGGGTGAGAATGTAGTTCGATTTTTTTGTGATCGTAGGAAACCCCACATAACTTTCGTCGTTTTGCACGAAGAAAATAGGTTCCAGCGTCTCTGCAACTGCCAAAGTTTTATTGTCAAGTATTTTCTTGAAGGGGGTAATACACGCTCGGAGTAATCCTGCTCGAGATTTGCTCCTCTCTTAGCAAGTTTATCCGCGGCTTCATTCCCAGTAATGTCGCAGTGTGCCGGTACCCAGCAGAGAGTTACTTTCCTATTTCGGCATAGGTTCTGAGCACAGAGCTTTAATGGCCGCCTAGCTGTCCACATAAATGTTAATGTAAGAATTCAAAGTATTGCGGACGCATGCAGTTTCGGCGGCTTTCTGAATTGCCAGAATCTCCGCCTGCAAAATACTGCACTCTTTAGGTAGTTTTAAACTAAGGTTGATTTCTAGATCTGGGGTATGCACAGCGGCACCAACGCCAGTGTCCATCTTTGAACCATCAGTGTATAAATTATAAGTGCGACAGTGTCTGAGATTTTGACCAACATTGCCTGCTCGGTATGTTGGTCGTATACTTGCGATTAAGAGAAAGAATTGGGACCATGTAGTCAGTCTCCCCACAGAGTGACAGTCCGATTCTGGTGAGCCCAAAGTTCCTACATTTGAGTTGCTCCATTTAGACCAAGTCTACGGTTAGACCAAAGAATTTGGTCTGCTTAGCAAGTTTCATCCAATTTAGGGACCGGTATTTTGTATTTCCTGGTGCAGAGGACCAGTTCCTTTTTTTTCGGGTGGATCTTCAGTCCACTGGCCCTTGCCCATTTACTTAGTTTGTTAATAGCGCTTTGGATGAGTTCACTGATTGTGTTGAGAAACTTGCTGTAGCAATTAAGGACAATATTCCAGATGACGGGTGACAACACTCCCCCTTGAGGAGTGCCACGCACCACCTGCTTCGCAGCTACCCCATTCTGATATTATCCGCCTTTTATTGATAAGGATAATGATCCAGTTACTGATCACTTTAATGTTCGAACGGTGTTTAGGGCCTTTACAATTGTCTCTGTGGTGACATTGTTGAAGGCTCATTCAATATCGAGAAAAGCACCTAAGGTGAATTCCTTAAAGTGTAAGGATTTTTCGATCTCCAGCACTACCTCATGTAGTGCAGTTTATACCGATCTTCCTTTAGTTATGCATGTTGCGATCTGGAAAGAGTATTGGGATCCATATTACTCCTAATATGCGCGACCAATATTCTTTCCATGGTTTTGAGCATAAATGAGGTAGGGCTTATTGGCCGATAGTCTTTTGGGTTCACGCGACTACTCTTGCAAGCCTTGGGTATAAAAAAGACTTTAGACTCGTTCCATAATTTAGGTACGTGGTTTAAACTGAGACATCCCTTGAAAATCGGAATCAGCCACGGAACTACCAGTACCAGTTTCTCTGCATTCTACAGCATTTGAAGAACCAGTTTCTCTGCTTTCTGCAGTCCAGGAAGTTAACTATTCAAGAATATGACAAACAAAATGGAGGTCTAAAATTTATTGATATAATATTTATTGCCATATTTTTCTACTATGTTACAGCTATTAGCATTCAGATTCAATTGGTCCACCTTCAACACAATTTTCTTTTATATATTTAATATTTCTTTAACTCCCTTATAATTAAATTTATAAAAACTAAGTTAAAAAAAATATATTCTTTAATTCATCAAGATTTTTTATTATTATTCAAATTATGCAAAGTAATGAAAAAGTAATTTCCTTTACTGAGATTTATTCGAACATAGACGGAAGTAAATTTGTAACCTAAATATTGACACACCTCAGAGATATAAATTCTAAATTCCACCAGACTTTTATAACAGTTAAAATGGTATATAATCTGTCTATAAATCAATAATTTTGATCAAATATTATAAGGAGGAAGTAATAAAATTGAAAGGAAATTATTAGTCGAAGAAATCATTGTTTACTTTAGATTTATATATACATACGCATAAATAGATACTATTTATTTTCAGTCAGACATTTCTGTCAGATAGAATAATATTTAATAGCAGAATTAATATTCTAAAACAAATTCATAATTTAAATAAGAAAATTTTTGATAAGAAGTTCGACTAAAAATTTTGTAAAAAGTCTAAGAAATTCGACTAAAAATTACGTGAATCAAAAATATTTGTAAAAATTACTGGAAAAATTGTGTAACATAATAACATATTTAGAACAGATTGTAGAAACGCTCAGAAATAGAACTTTTATAAATACATTCATCAGAATAAGATAAGATTTTTTGAAATTAGGATTTTTATAATATTTTATTATTGTCACCGCATATGAACCAAATTTATATTAAAAGGCAAAAAGAAATAAAAAAATCTTAGCAAAATTGTAAAATTGAACTCTATATATTGATAAAATATCAATCTGAAAGATTGCTTACGATTTGAAAAACAAAAATTCCCAGTTGTTTTGACCTCCGGAAAACCCAATCAAGTGCTAAAGAAAAAAATATACATTATTCCACTTTAAATAAAGCATATAAAAGCTGAAAAATAAAAATTCGTTTTCAGTTTAAATCGAATAATTAGGTGTTTTTGGTTTATTTTGAATTCATTTTTATCAAAATGGCGAAAATAATTGTAAGTAACAAAATAATTCTGTCAAATACTGTCGTCATCCTGTAATTAAAATTAATTATTTATATTTTAGGTAATTTTATTTGCTGTTCTTGTGATTGTAAATTTTGTCATAGCAAGAGGTGGTAATGGTGGTCACGGTGGTAATGGTGGTTTTTTTGGTGGTCGAGGTGGTGATGGCGGTAATGGTAAAGGATCTGGAAATGGTGGTAATGGTGGAAATGGTGGTGCTTGTATGGGTGATGGCGGTAATGGTGGGAAAGCTGGTCAAAATGGTGGAAAACCTGGTAAAGGTGGAAAAGGTGGTTGGGGGGGAAAAGATGGCAGAGATGGTGGCCGGCGTAAACGATTTATTATAATAGAAGATATTCAAGATAGCTTATCACCTGTGCCTTCAGTTTTAAGTAATATTAGAGCTAAGCGAAATAGTAACATTAAAGTAACTTATCGGTATCGTTACGTTTTGCGATGTCACTACACAAGTTAGCTACTAATTTGACATTCAGTTACTTTTTTAGGAGGAAAAAATATTTGACATAACCTCCACAGAAAAATATGAAAATAATACTGAAGCTTTATATATTTGCAATTGTTGTAATAATTACTATTTTAAAATAAAAAAGATATAACAACAACATCTTACACACCGTTCACAACCAATTTACTTATACTTTTTATTTACAGGACAATCTTTGTTTGTTATAGCGACTGAACTCGTTTGTTCAACCGCTTTGATGGTTTAATTGATTGTATTTGATCTGATAGGATACCTTGGGTAGGTCCTATCAATCTGGTGTACCTGAAAACTTGATTTAAAAAACTTGTTTTATGGTTAATTACAAACTGATTTATTTTGTCTTCTAGTGACAGTATTTATACAAATTTATCCTGGGAAAATAATTAGGAGAATTTAGAATATTACATATTTGTGAATTTGAAATTTGATTATTTCCCATGAAATTACATTAAAAATCCAAAATAATAATTTTCCCATATGCAGTAGTTTAAATTACAATAAATAAAAATTGAATTTTGCCTAATTCGCACTTTTGCATTTTAATTTAGAATTTATTAATATGAAATAGGAGAATTTTACTAATGGGTTATTATTTGTAAATTAAGAAATATAGAAAATATTTTTGGGTTCTTCTTATCCAATCTAAAATATTAAAAACTAAACAATCTTGTAAGTATAAAGTTAAAGTAAATTGGTTGTTAACGCTTATATTATAATAATTAAGTTTTATTATTAATTAAAGAATAATTATTACAGAAAAAGTAATTAAATGTGACTATCATTTATTTAAATATATCCAGAATTAGCATTCAAAAAAATAATTTCTTCAACATTCTTATCTTTTAAGGATGCCCTTCTTTTTGAAATTATTTGGCCAGTTTTTGAACTTTCACTTGGCACTGAAGTGGCCATAGCGCATAAACGCTTTTTTGCTAAAATCTCCAGTCTGGGATATACCTATATGAAAAACAAATTTTAGTAATAATTTTATTTATAAAATGAATATAGAAGCTTTTCTTTAGATTTCGACCATTGCAATGGATTTTCTGGTCGTTTTATTATATTTTATTCAATGAACTGACGAAGTTCTATAATTGAATTTGATGTCGGTGGTGAAACGATATTTGAAACTTCCTTATCGAAATGGCGCCATATAGATGATATAGATTCTGTTAAATATATTGGTGCATCTGGTAAGGAAACATGCACTTCCTCCTGTGTAATATTCATCAACCGCATTTCTTCTAATATACGATCTTTTATATAAAAAATATCTCCAGTAGGTTTATTTAATATACCTATGGATTCTTAAAAATTTTTACTGGTAATATATAACATACAGGGAACCAATAAATAAAATATACCTAATACAGCTTGAAGCGATTCTTTAACTTTCAGAGCTCTTCGTATTATATCTAAAGTGGAGTTCCACCTTGTTACACATTCATTTTTAAGCTTTAAAGGCATGTTTTCCGGATTAAGTTGTTTTTGCATGTTTTTAAATTTATCGCATGCACTTGAACTTCTATGAAAATATTCTTTCTGATTTGCCAGAATCTCCGCCTGGAAAATACTGCACTCTTTAGGTAGTTTTAAACTAAGGTTGAGGTCTAGATCTGGGGAATGCACAGCGCCACCAACGCCAGTGTCCATCTTTGAACCATCCATCTTTGAACCGTTCCATAATTTAGGTACGTGGTTTAAACTGAGACATCCCGTGAAAATTGGAATCAGCCACGGAACAACCAGTTTCTCTGCATTCTGCAGCATTGGAAGAACCAGTTTCTCTGCTTTCTGCAGTCCAGGAAGTTAACTATTCAAAAATATGATAAACAAAATGGAGGTCTAAAATTTATTGATATAATATTTATTGCCATATTTTTCAACTATGTTACAGCTATTAGCATTCAGATTCAATTGGTCCACCTTCAACACAATTTTCTTTTATATATTTAATATTTCTTTAACTCCCTTATAATTAAATTTATAAAAACTAAGTTAAAAAAAATATATTCTTTAATTCATCAAGATTTTTTATTATTATTCAAATTATGCAAAGTAATGAAAAAGTAATTTCCTTTACTGAGATTTATTCGAACATAGACGGAAGTAAATTTGTAACCTAAATATTGACACACCTCAGAGATATAAATTCTAAATTCCACCAGACTTTTATAACAGTTAAAATGGTATATAATCTGTCTATAAATCAATAATTTTGATCAAATATTATAAGGAGGAAGTAATAAAATTGAAAGGAAATTATTAGTCGAAGAAATCATTGTTTACTTTAGATTTATATATACATACGCATAAATAGATACTATTTATTTTCAGTCAGACATTTCTGTCAGATAGAATAATATTTAATAGCAGAATTAATATTCTAAAACAAATTCATAATTTAAATAAGAAAATTTTTGATAAGAAGTTCGACTAAATATTTTTTAAAACGTCTAAGAAAATTCTAAGAAGTCCAACTAAAAATTACTGAATCAAAAATGTTATTTGTAAAAATTACTGAAAAAATTATTTAACATAAAATAAATAACATATTTAAAACAGACTGTAGAAACGCACAGAAATATAACGTTTATAAATACATTCATCAGAATTAGATAAAATTTCTTGAAATTAGGATTTTATAATATTTTATTATTGTCACCGCATATGAACCAAATTTATATTAAAGGGCAAAAAGAAATAAATAAATCTTAGCAAAATTGTAAAATTGAACACTGCATGCTGATAAAATATCAATCTTACGATTTGAAAAACAAAAATCCCCAGTTGTTTTGACCTCCGGAACCCCCCCCCCCCACACCATACACGTGCCAAAGAAAAAAATATACATTATCAAACTTTTTTTTTAATAATAATTATAAACTGAACTTTTATTTAATCAAATCTATTTTGGTTCCACTTTAAGTACAGCATATAAAAGCTGACAAATAAAAATTCGTTGTCAGTTTAAATCGAAAGTTAAGAATTTTTGGTTTATTTTGAATTCATTTTTATCAAAATGGCGAAAATAATTGTAAGTAACAAAATAATTCTGTTATATACTGTCGTCATCCTGTAATTAAAATTAATTATTTATATTTTAGGTAATTTTATTTGCTGTCCTTGTGATTGTAAATTTTGTCATAGCAGGAGGTGGTAATGGTGGTCACGGTGGTAATGGTGGTTATTATTGGGGTCGAGGTGGTGATGGCGGTAATGGTAAAGGATATGGAAATGGTGGGAATGGTGGAAATGGTGGTGGTTATATGGGTGATGGCGGTAATGGTGGGAAAGCTGGTGAATATGGTGGAAAACCTGGTAAAGGTGGAAAAGGTGGTTGGGGGGGAAGAGATGGCAGAGATGGCCGGCGTAAACGATTTATTATAATAGAAGATATTCAAGATAGCTTATCACCTGTGCCTTCAGTTTTAAATAATATATATGATGAGCAACAAGGTTTACCGAATATTGTAGCAAGACGCAGCAACAATAAGGGAAATGAAAATAGTGGTGATGGACGTGGTGGTAATGGTGGAATGTTTGGTGGTAGAGGGGAAAATGGTGGTAATGGTGGAACTATTACTAAAGGATAATATAATTTAGACCTAAATTCAAATGTTATAATTCTTTTGTATTAATGTAAATTAAATAGAGCAAAACTGTCTTCAACATATTCTCTTGATTTCTTTGTTTTTTATGGCGATGATAGTGCATGATTTAAAAATGGACTAACAATTATTGTATTGGGAAACAATTATTGTATTGGGATATATTCTAAATGAATAAGAAAAAGTCAAGCATGAAAATTAAATTGTAAATAGACGAAACTAAAGTATAAACTGTAAAATAACGTTGATAAATTAAAGCTATATATAAGGGTTGTACTGAAATGTTATCAAAAAAATAAATTATACAGTTCCTTTGCTAATCAAATGTTCTTGTTTAATAGTTTGGTGGTTATTTTGGGGTTTTTTTGCTTCCTTAATGTCTGCACAGAATTTCTCTTTTTCATCCTTTGGACCATACTCTTAGTTGTAAGGCTTTTTTCCGCCACATCTCATCCGATCTGCAAAATTTTTTTTATTAACGATCCCCATATTTTTTCTTCTAAATTTCTGTCCACGGGATCGTGTGGACGACCACTTCTTGGTTTATCTTTGATCTTTTGGGTCTCCTTAAAGTTTTCTAATGGTTCGCCAAGAAACGAAATATGAAGTTCCATCTAATTTGGCTGACTTTTTTATAGGAAAATTAAAATTTTTAGAAAAAATGTTTTAAAATTTTTTTGGCGCCCTGATTCGTTTTGATTCATGTTTACATGAGCAATAATGTCACAAAACTAATTTATAATGTAATTAAATTTACATACTACAGATATAAGTTCCAGGGGTGGTAGCCTGAAAAACGTGACGACTGTTTTTTTTTTTTTGACGTTTCGTCACAACTGGTAGCCTCAAAAGCGATATCGACTATTTTTGTAGTCGATAACGCCAAATTTTTGAACGACACCAAAATATGTGTCGCTTATGTGTTTTGTGATGGCCATAAAATAAATTAATTATTTAATTATTAATTATTTTTGATCATTACTTTAAATTAATGATTTAAAAATCACTTCATCTAATATCACACAGAAACTTTCTTTGCTTAGTCTATAATATTCCTGAAAACTTTAGAAACAATATAAAAATGTTTATCAGTTATAAAAAAAACATTAATTTACGCTTTTTCTTAACCCAAGTGGACTACTTCTATCTTGTAAAATTCTAAAAATAAAATTAAACACAATCCTCATCGCTATCTTCCATAAAAAAAAACATAATTTTAATTTTACTTTTTATATTTATTTCACAACACACTTTATTTTAAATTTATTTAATTTTTTTGAATTTATAAACTCTTAACTTTTCTTTATATGTCAAAAAACACGTCAAATTCATAAAATGTAGTACATTTGTAGTAGAATTAAAATGATTTACTTTGGCAATACTACTTCAAAAGCATTTCGTTTTTCAGGCTACCAAACAAGAAGTCGTAACGCCTTTGCAATCGACTAAAAAAAACAGTCGTCACGTTTTTGAGGCTACTACCCCAGGCCTAGTAGATATGACGTTTCTTATAAAAAAGGCAAAAAAAAAAATGGTTTTTTCAATTTTGAGAACTTTTCGATACAACCTAGGGGTTGCATTACCTATAACCGGTTAACCGGTTTTACCGGTACAAATGATTACCGAAATTACCGGTAAATTTTGCCGGAATTACCGATAATTTCGGTAAATTTTAAAAATTATTACATTCATATATTTTTTATAACTTGATATGTCTTTTTAACTGGCTTACTTGTTTTTTATTTACATAATTTCTGTAAATAATTGGTTGTTATTTTTAATTTTATTGTTTCAATTGTAATCAAATCGATTAATAATATGTAGATGTAAGTTCTTGCTAAACTACGCGTCACTTGGAGATTTGAATATAAGACAGTCTATAATATAATATAGAATTCCTTATAAAAAAACAATAAAGTCAACGAGTATAGAGTCTGAGAGGGCCTTTACATCAGCAGGGTTAATATGCACAAAAATAAGAAGCAGTATTAGTGATAAGGCAATTGACACCATTTGCTTCTTACGAGCATATTTCAATGCACAGGCAGATATTTTGAATATTATTTTAAAAAAATGTTTTTCTAAATGTTTTTTGTTTTTTTTTATATTGAATTAATGTATGTAAATTGTTTTTATTTTGTTCTATTTTTTATTAATGAATTAAACTGTTTGTTTGTTTTAATTAATAACTTATTGTTAATTATTTGTTTGGACAATTTTTTTAGAAACATTTTTGCCGTTTGTTGCTAAATATATGAAACTTTCCATGAAAAAAATTTACCGGTAAATGTACTCAAAATATTTACCGTTTACCGGTAAAAGCAAATCTCGGTAATATTGCAGGCCCTAATACAACCCTTATCTAATTCAAATTATATTAGAAAATCTAGATAATTAACCAGTTAAGCGCGTTTGACGTATATTTTAGATTATTTTATTTACATTTAATACAAACATATTACAACATAATGATAACTTAAAGTACAATTATAGTTAAATTACAAAATTATTATATAAATTAAAATATTGATAATTATAATAAAATGATTTTTAATATAAAAATTAAAAAAAAAATTAAGTTTCAAAGTAAATATGAAACTACGTCAAAAGAAAAAATATAAAAAAAAGTAATTAGAAACTAGTTAGCTTAAGTCAATAACAAATATTATGACACGTGTAAAGTTAAATTTTTCTTATTTTTTTTCTTTGGAAAAAGAAAGGTTTATATGACTTTTATAGTTGTTAAATAACCTTAAACATTCTATTAATTGGGTCAAATTTACCATAGTTCGTACGGTGGAATATTTCTCGAAATATATTTTCCGATCGAAACCAAGTACTATGATTTAAATGCGTAACAACTTGGTTTTTGATATACTCAGAGTTGATATGGCCATTATTAACTTGAATTATATCCGCAATTAGACGCCTTGATTCTAGGAATTTTAGTTGCAAGAGATTTAACCTGTCCTTGTATGGAGGTAAAATCACTGGGTTTAACCAATTTAAGTTACGTAAAGCGTATCTAAGAAATTTTTTTTTGCGCTGATTCGAGATATGGTCCCGATAATAGGGAGACCAAACTTGGCTTGCATACTCAAGGTTAGGCCTAACAAGAGAAGTAAATAAAGATTTTAGGATATATGGATCCTCAAATTCCATAGACCATCGCTTGACGAAACCCAACATTGAATTTGCTTTACCAATTATGGTATCGAAGTGCATTTTAAAAGTCATTTTGGTATCGAAATGCACGCCTAGACATTATCAAAAGTATAATTTGAAATCACTGGTTTTTGGTTTTTTCAATATTTAATGATAAATTATTAATATTACACCAGCTTTTAAAAGAGTCCACAATAAAATTTTGTTATCATTGAAATTGTTGAGAAAATAAATTTAATTAGAAATATAGTAAATTTGATTCTAGTACATATTTGTATTTGTTAAAAAGATTAAAAAGAACGCAATTAAAAAGAACTTTAATATTAAATGTCTAAATAATAATTCTTAAAAATTGTATGATTTCGAATTCTAAATTACTAAAACAATATTTTAAATCACCGAAAATAAACTAATATCACATCACCACACTATCGACCTGAACTTATTTAATATTTTCTTATCAACTTAAAATTTTCCCTGAATTCTAAATTTAAGATTATTTGAATTGTAATTATTAACAAAGTTTAAAATTATTTTTTTCTAATTCTTTGATATAATGTGACGAAATTATGCTTCCGATTCCCAAAGTAAGATAGATATTACGTACACATTTAATTTGATTTTGAACTTATCATTAATTGTTATTATATTTTTACTGATAACTTG
Source organism: Empis stercorea (assembly GCA_949752835.1). Taxonomy (NCBI): domain Eukaryota; kingdom Metazoa; phylum Arthropoda; class Insecta; order Diptera; family Empididae; genus Empis; species Empis stercorea. Next base: position 5,889,751 of record OX457089.1, read on the forward strand.
TAATGTCAATGAAAGTTAAGTATTCAAAAATATAATAAACAGATATAATAAACGAAATGAAGGTCGAAAATTTATTGATATAATATTTATTGTCATATTTTTCTACTATGTTACATCTATTATCATTCAGGTTCACTTGGTCCACCTTCAACACAATTTTCTTTTATATCAATATTTCTTCGTACACGAAGAAATCCGGAACGAAACCATCTGGTGCTCCTGGTTGGCCAGGTTGTCCAGAATTTCTTAGTTTATTTAAGCAATACTAAAGCATTAATTATTTAAATTAAATTTCTTTTTATACAAAATTTATATGATAACTAATAATGGCTATAATTAAATACATAAATATTAAATGTGATGTTTCATAGAATAAACTTTTTCAGTGAAAAAACGATTGATATAATTCTGTTTTGTTTAAAATGCTCTTCAACCTTTGCGAATGATTATAAATTAACAAGAACTCTCCTAAAATTTATAAATATTAATTTAAAATTATATACAGTAATTAATAAGCTACATATATTATCAATAAACTAAATATTGATAAATAAACAAATTCAAAACAGATGGAAATTCAAAATTCCAGCTGGATTTGATAATAGTTAAAGAGGATATAATTTGTCTGTAAATCAATATTTTTAAGCTAATATTATAAAGAGGAAGGGACTTAAGACTTTATTACTTAGTCGAAATTATTCTTCTGATTTCTACTATAGATTTATATAAAAATTATGAAACTGAATAACGAAATTATAGTAAATTTCAGAAGAAATTTGAGTAAGTATACATTTCGTAAATTCTCAAATAATTTTTATTACTTACTATGAATGTAAAATGGGATTATTAAATTCGAAAATATTGAGATTCCTTGGAAAATAGATAAAAAAATTCTTGCAATATTCGCCAACATTGAAATTCAAAGTAACAATTTTGTTTTTAGTAACAGCAGATTATTAAATCCATAAATAATTATAATTAAATATAAAAATATAATTTATAACTATTATAATATAAGTATTTAATTATTTTCCCCATTTTTATTCCTCAACGAATAGAATTTATTTATTGGTAACAAATTTAAATAATTAATTATTATCAGAAATGTGAACTATAACATTAATACTAGTCTCATGAAATGAAAATGGAAAAAATATATGTTAAATTATATATACAAACCAAGCATATGGTTTTTCCTAACAGTCCTAACTTAAATTTCGACATAACTTTCGAAAGAATTATTTAAGGATCTGAAATAAGAATTTCTACTTATACTGCCCTAATATTGTTCATTATAAATAAAAGTGGAATGATGGAATTTTTATAAATATGTACTTTAATTTAAAATATTATTATTATTATAAATTTTAACTCCAAAATATTATAAATAATAATTTTCAATTCTCACTACACATATAGAAGAAATATTCACAATTATTGTTATTTTTTACTAGGATATGAGTCTCCACATTTTTTAACCATATTCTGTAATATCCTTTTCTTTGATTCTTGTTTCAAACTAACAAAAATTTTCAATAGTCAGGAAAACAAAATCAAGATTCAAATAGCAACAATAGTTTATCAAAAAACTTAACAATAATTTTAACAAAATAAATATAATTAAAAAAAAGCTGCCAATTTGGAAGAGTGCTTCATATACCCATTTGATCTACCTAGGATTTAGTGAAAACGAAGAATTAAATAAAAATTATGATTTTTACAAAACTCCCAATGCTGTAAAATTTAAAATTACAATCAAGTTTTTATAAATAAGTACTCGAATTTGTAATACTTATTTGTACTAAATACTCGAAATGTAATATACATATGTTTTTATTCTATAAATTTCGAAATTTTTGCCCCTGTAAAATGAAGAGGGTTGAAGGTACGTGTCTCAATTTTGTATACAGGGTGTAGGTGTGTATTTTTAAGAAAATGATTTCTCATTTTTTCAGTCCAGTCCCCCGCCGAGGTGTTGCAGCCTGTTTAATAGATATACCCCCTCACCCATATGAAAAGGGAAACGGGTGAAAATTTTGAATGATTTCGAAAAACACCAACCTATTATACCTAACTTACAAGATATAGGACCCTATCTGAAATGCGGCTTATTTTATAGTCATTTTAAGTTCCAAATATTCAATTTTCATAAACTATATAATAAATTTTGAAATGTAACATTTCTAAGTGATGTAGCTTAGAGGGGGTTGAGGTAGGGAAATAAATTTTTGGCACAAGTTGTAAGATAGTATTTTTAAGAAAATAATTTCTCATTTTTTCAATCCAGTCCCCCGCTGAGGTGCTGCAGCCTCTTTCATAAAATTACCCCCTCACCCATAATAAAAGGGAAAGGGGTAAATTTTTTGAATGGTTTCGAAAGATACCAATCTATTATACCAAACCTACAAGATATAAGACCCTATCTGAAATGCGGCTTATTTTATAGTCATTTTAAATACCAAAAATTCAATTTTAGTAGTCCCATAAAAATTCTTTCACCTGTAAAATCCAGGGGGGTAAAGGTACGAAGCTGATTTTTATGCACAATGTGTAACATAGTATATTTAAGAATATAGTTTCTCATTTTTTCAACTAATTTCCCCCCTCAAGGTATGTAGCTTATTTCATACATAAGCCCCCTCACCCACTTAAAGAAGGTGGGGGGTAAATTTTTTATATGAAATCGAAATGCACTTACCTGCTGCATCTATGCTAGAAGTAACAATGTTTTATATAAACTCAAACCGGTTTTATAGGCATTTCAAATTTCAAAATTTTTGTTTTAATATTACTATAAAATAGGGGGGCGAGGACCTAGGGCTCCAAATTTTTACAATCTTCTTTATATGGCGTCTATACATATATATGTGAAACAATGTAAAGATCCGACTATATCTAGGGGTATTTTTTTGAAGTGCACAAAATTGTGCATTTTCAACGCTCCGCTAGGGGGGGTTGCAGGGAAACTATTCAAAAAAGGATACCATGCACATAAATTTCCATCCTTACTTTATATATGTTGCAATTTTTGTACAAATCGCACGAGTGCTTATACTATTTCTAAGCGTTTAAAAAAGTGTATTTTTACTTTGCGTACGGCGTACGGCGTACGGCGTACGGCGGACACGGATTTTTTTTTTGCTGATTCTGATTCCCTGACATCTAAAACGTCCAGAAAAATCAAAATCTCGAAAAAAAAATTTTCGAAATTTAGACCGCGCCACAAAGCTTCATATATTTTCAATATATGAAGCAAAATGATTTAAAAATCACTACAAAGTAAGTTGGAATCGAATCTTGTTATCAGAAAAATTATTTTAAATATTTATTTTTTTCTGATTGTTTAATCCCCACTTAAAATATTCACAGTATAAAAGCTGAGCTATGAAACATATCAATCATCAATGGCAAATTCAACAGCTAATTTACAAACTACAATCAAAAGTTATTTTTTCCAATAATACTGAAAATGGCTAAGTGTTTAGTAAGAATTTTTTAAATCATTTACATTTAATTTTCATTTCCTAATATATTTTTCTGTTCAGATTTTATTATGTCTCTTGGTTGCAGTCAGCTTTGAGGTAGCTGGAGAATAAAATAGCGGTTTACGTTTAACTAGAGGGGGTGATGATGGTAATGGTGGAACTGTGCATAAAAGAAGTATTGTAGGATTATTTGAAAACGCTGTTGGTAATGGTGGTAATGCTGGTAGAGGTGGAAAAGGTGGTAATGGCGATAATGGTGGATATGGCTGTATAAATTGTAATGGAGGTAATGGAGAAAATGGTTGGAATGGTTGGAAAGGAGGGAATGATGGAGATAAAGGACGTAATGGAGGGAATGGTGGGAAAGAAGGGAATGATGGAAATAAAGGACGTGGAAACGGTGGTAATGGTGGAGACGGTTGTGTACATTGTCCTGGTGGTCATGGCAAGGATGGTGAGAATTAAGGAGATGGAAACGGTGGTAATGGCTGTTCTATTTTAAGTAGTAGTAATGACAGCAATAGGAAGAAGTTAATTGCTAATTGACATTAATTATAAGAACATTAATAAAATAAATGTATTTTTTGATATTTTGCTAATATTTATTAAAAATGTTTTTAAATATGCTTGACATTTTGATGTACATATGTATTTGTTTTTCTTTGTTATTTCGCGTCTCTATTAGCAAAATTACTACTAATTTTATATTTACACACAAGTTTTTTATAGGATTCCCAATTAACATCAAATTCGTTTGAAAGTTCATATCTGTTCGAGTTGAATGATTTAAAAATAAAAATCATTTTCGTATTTGCTAAAGTTACGTCCTAAAAATCAAAACAAATTATTTGTAAAATAGTATCTTTGAACCCAGTCAAATATTACCTAGGCACAATATTTGGATCTTCCCAATTTTTTCTCATAGAAATATAAAACATCAGAATTAAATTTTGATATTCAGTATTATAAATTATTCCTTTACCATAACTTCTATCAAAAGTTGCAAATTTTAAATAATCTGGATCCGATTCAATACATATATGTATATGATAAGTAATCTTTTTCAGAAAATTTATAAATCACTATCCACTGCCATTCGACGTGCATCCCTTGCATTTTCTCTTCAATGCTGATCAAATTTTCTAGACAATTTAATATACACTTATATATGTCTGTAAAATATCAAAAACTCGAATTATTTAAATTAATATTTAAATTACGCCCACATTATAGTCTCTGTTTAATGCGTTAGTTAGTTGTAAAAGATCACCGAATCCTACAAGACAAAAATCGCCTTCAAACCATACACTTCCTATACGAATATTCCTTACAAACTCATTAATACATATACATATTTATGATTGACCATCTCGGTAAATAATTTTTATATCTGATCTTTATGAAAGTCCAATACCTTGCATATTTGAAAGAGATTTATCTATTCTCTGAATTAAAGCATTCCATTCTACAATTCTTCACGAAAAATTCCTTGTTAGTTAACATTTCGAGTGTGTATGTTTGCCTAAAAGCAAGAGGCTACTAGGGTTCTAGTTTTTTTTTCCAGTGAATTTTAATGATTTGGAGCTCATCACCTAATGATTTGGACCAAGGATAATTCATCATATAATTGTTGCAGTATTTTATGCCTATTGATGTTAGTCAATGCTTCAAATTTTATTATCTTATGGAAGAATTACACTATACATATGTACATCGTCGTACTGTATTGTACGTGATATTATTATATTGGAGTATATTGTAAGTTTATATCAAAATGGACGAAAAAAATAGTAATATGTATACTTATTAGTGTTCAGGGATAGTTGGTAGATGGTAGGAAATTGAATAAAAAAAAGATGATGCTCAGAGCTATGATATTGAAAAAAACTTGATAAATGTCTGATTCAAACTATTTCAAAATCTAAAAAAGTTCATACATAGCCAATACCATTGATAGCCAATGCCAATAATTCTTTATTAATAAAACATAACTTTTATGTACAAAATAAAATTATAACTTTCGGGTAGCATATCATATATTTATATTTTATTATGTCATTTTTGCGTCACCATCTCCACCACGGCCACCATTTCCACTTTTACCACCTAAATGGCTTCCATTTGGTGGATAATTTGACGTACCTGGCTTTCCCGGAGAACCTGGCGCACCAATTAAACCACCTTTACCACCTTTACCACCAACTCCGCCACATCTACCACCACCTCCACCACCGCCACCACCACCACCATCTAAACCACCATCACCACCGCGGCCACCATTCCCGCCATCAATTCCTTTGCAACCATCACCACCATTTCCGCCATCACCACCATGACCTAAATTACCATCTCCACCTCTGCCACCATTTCCACCTTTACCATCTGAATAGCCATTTCCACCATTTCCACCATTACCACCGTTTCCTCCATTTCCACCATGACCCCCATCGCCTCCATTGCCGCCAACTCCTCCATTTCCGCCATTGCCACCATTTCCACCATTACCAAAAAATCCGAACCAAGGATCAGCTGCAATTGTAACTAAACTAGTTGTCACAAATAAAACAAACAACATCTACAAAAAAATATAACTTTGATTAAAAATTCAAATTTTTTGTAGTTTCTTAACTCACTAAAACTTTAGACATTTTTTCTATTAGCATAAAATGATTCTTCCAATATTAAATAGTTAATGATATATTGTTTTACTGATAGACATACTTTTATAAACAATTTCGCGGTTACATCCCTGATAATATTATCTCTTTTTGTTATAATCTAAAATTACATACTATTTTACATATAAAATAATTTAAAAAAAACATATTTTTTTATGAAGTGAGATTATATTGAGGTTCCTTGGAAAACAGATATAAAATATCTTGGAATATACTTTTCATCCTAAATTAAAATTTATTATTCATATTAACAGACTTTAATTAAATGCGATAATATTGAAATTCCTTGGAAAACTGATATAAAAAATACTATTCGAATAATATTGTCCACAATTTTATTCTTCAACAACTGGAATTTATTTATTGGTGACAAATTCAAATAGTATTAATTTTCAATATTATGAGATTTATGAAGTATATAAGAAAAATTCTGCTCGGAATAAGCAAAACATTTTTATGTATTAATTATATCTAATAAATGAATGAAAAATAAATAATTGTTAAATTATGATAAAAACTATGTAATTTTTTTAAATCATACTTTAATAAAATTTAAAGAAAGATTTACTAAAAAAAGCTGAGTTAAGCTGAGTTGAAGAACTATTGTACCAAAACATTAAATGTCGAATACCAAATTTCATCTACACAGAACCTTCCAAAGAATTTATCAAGAGCTGGTGCTATTTATAGAGCCATAATATTGTTTTTAATAAATTATGGCAGAAGTTGAATGATCCAATTTTTAAAATCCTTTAATTTTAAATATTCTTATTATAAAATTTACCTACAATATATTATTAATAATTATTTTTAATTCTCACTAAAAATATAGTATAAATATTCTCAATTATTTTCATTTTTCACTAGGATGTGAATCTTAACATTTTTAACCATATCTTTTAATATCCTATTCTTTAATGCATGTTTGTTTCAAACTAACAAAAAATTACAATATTAGCAACAATAGTAACAATATTTTATCCAAATACTTATCAAACATATTAATTTAAATATAATAAAAAAAAAATATCGCTATCAGTTATAAGAAAAATTAGGTATACGGACAATTCGTAGAAAAAAATCATAGAAAAATAAATAATGGAAAATAATTACCCGGAAAATAAAAAAAAATAATGCCTTTTCCGAAAAATATTAAATAAGTAAGTAACTATAACAATTTGTATGAAAAATTCGAATACCCTCGAATACCCTCCGACCATTTTTTCCCTACCAATTGGTTTTCTACGAATTGGTTTTCTACGAATTGTCCGTGAATCGAAAAATTATTTCAAAATCAGTACAAAGTAAATTGGAAGTGAATCTTGTTATCAGAATTGTGAAAAATTCCTGTTAAATATTTAATTTTTTCTGATTGTTTAATCCCTTCTTAAAACAATGTCAGACCATAAAAGCTGATCTATAAAACAGATCATTCATCAATTACAATTCAGCAGCTAATTTCCAAACTACAATTAGAAGTTAATTTTTCCAGTTATACAAAAAATGGCTAAGTGTTTAGTAAGAATTTTTTCAATAATTTAAATTCCGATTTTATTTACTAATATTTTGTTTTTCAGATTTTGTTATGTCTCTTGGTTGCAGTCACCTTTGTGGTAGCTGGAGATGGAAACGGTGGTAATGGTGGAAATGGCGGTTTGAGTGGTAGTGGCGGTGATGGTGGCAACGGTGGAAATGTATATAAAAGAAGTATTGAAGGTGATGGTAATGGGGGTAATGGAGGACATGCCGGTTTGGTTGGTAATGGCGGACGGGGAGGAGATGGTGGAACTGTGCATAAAAGAAGTGCTGAAGGAGATGGAGGAGAATGGTGTATAGTTTGTAATGGTGGCAGTAATAGGAAATGAAAACAATGAAAAAATTAAACAATAATTTTAATAATAAATACAAAAATAGTTTATTTCTTTATTCTATCTATACCTATTCAAACTTCAAATTGAGAGTGACCAACTTCAAATTGTAACAAAACATTTTGAAATTGAGACTTAAAAATTTGTATGCTGGGGTTGGGGTATTCAAATCAGAAGTCGTTCTCTTCGTTATGCTTAAAACATGTATGTACCAGACATAAATTGTAATGGTAATTGATAATGCTCCTTGTCATGCCGTCATTGAGCCGGTAATTAATAAAGTTGAATTTCTTATTAGTCGTCTACTAAGACTTGGTCCATTTATGTTTGATAAAACCTAAAAGCTGGAGCCAAAAATTGGTTATATATTCAAATACCACAAATCTTAGTTGGTAAAAACAGATAAAAATTGACTCAAACACAATTGCGTCAGCAACGACTAGAAAATATAATTCAAGAAAACGTAACCAAAGTTAGTGTTATCCTAATTGTATCTCACAAATCAAAAATTTCAAAAATTTATACCTGACGCAATAAATATGATATAGAGTATATGATTTTTAATTGTTAAAACTTAAATTTAGTACATATAACACTTAATATTTCTTAAATTAATTATTAATTGCAATTCTTAAAATTAGAAATTTTTATTATTTCCCATTTTAAAACTGTCTAGTCTCAATTTTGAAAAAGCTTACTATCAATTTGAATTTTTACTCTCAATTTGAAATCTTTAAATTGACAAGGTATAGTACTTTTTACAAATATTTTCCACAGAAAAAATGTATGTACATATATAGTATGTACTAATTTCTCTTACTATTTAATTTTTATTCAAATTAAAAATGGTAAAAAATATAATAATTACAAGTTTACTTCAGCGTGTGTACGGTCGTTTATCTAATACACTTGAAATTATCGAATTGTGCGAAGAGCTTTTGTGTTTTAATCGCTGTATAGATAAATAATTCAAGTGATGTACAGAATACGAAATGTTAAAATTTTTCTTTTGATATTTTACGAATTTTTATTAAATATCCTCTTGAATTGCCGAGTTTTTTAAAACAGTTTATACTGACAAATTATCATTTGACAATGACACGTTTGAGTATATTGATAACAATGGTCGTTTGACACATTTAAAGATAAGTCAATATGAACTATTAAAGGAACTTCTCTTACTAGTTTGCAAAAAAAAAGCTGAACCAGATAATATTCCACCAATATTCTTAAAAAACTGTGCAGCATTTCACCGTTATTGGACATCTTTAACAAGTCCGTTGAATCAGGAACCTTTCCAGATGTTTGAAAAAAATCATCTATATGTCTGATTTTCAAGAGTGGCGACAGAACAAATATAACAAATTATCGTAATATTGCTATTCCTTCAGCAATATCCAAACTGTTTGAAAAAATAATTAGTACTAAGCTCTACGTTTACCTCCTTAGTTCTATCTGCAAACACCAACATGGCTTCACACGAGGGAGATCAGCTGTTACAAATCTCTCTAATTACACATCATTTATCTTGCATGAAATGGAACAAGGTAATCAAGTTGTCGCAATCTACACGGATTTCAGCAAAGCGTTCGACAAAGTTGACCATGGATTGCTAGTGCACAAACTACGCGAATTCGGTGTCAGCGGGGTACTATTAGACTGGATCTCTTCCTATTTGAGTGATCCCAAACAGTTTGTTATGTTTAACAACACTTGCTCAGAATAAATGGATGTGTCCCATTTAAACCATTTGGGACCACTTCTGAAGAGAACTCATTAAGTATCAAAATTGCAAATACCTTCTATCCGGAATCTATCGGACCACAAAACATTGCAATTAAAAAACAATTCAGCGACCCGTATGTAACAAAATCTCTTTTGTGCTCACTTGTACGTCCTATTTTAGAGTACTGCAGTGTTATTTGGTCACCAATTTGTGATGTTTATATTGGAAGACTGGAATCTGTGCAAAAACAATTTTTATTATTTGTATTAAGGAGCCTGCCTTGGAGCCATGATACTTACCAACGTCCCCATATACAAGACCCTTCTAAATAGAAGCTAACAAACAGCTTCTAAATATGAAATCGTTGCAGGGAAGAAGAGATCTCATGGGCGCCCTATTTACGTATGATCTCATCAAAAAAACATTAACTCTGACCACATATGCTGTAAAATCGTTATAAATACTTAAGAAATCCAAAATTTTTGGTGGAAAAGTAATGCGGATCTAACTACAGTGCCAATGAGGCTTTTAGCAGATGTTCTAGATCTAGATTCTAGAACATTTAACAATTTTTCCAAATTTTACACTGACAATTTATTTATTTTATTTATTTATTTAATTACCAAACAAGGCATAATACAATTTATCTAAATTATCCTTCAAAAGCTGATACTATTTAGACAAGGTGAAATAATGTATTGGAATATGTGTTTTTATTTTTATGGTTTTATTTTTTATGTGTTTGTTTTTATATGTATTTAAATTTAAATTTAGTATGCAAGCATTTAACTATTTTATAAATATTATTATTGTTGTTGTTGTCTATTTTTTGGGGCAAAAAATATGCTTCAGATTTTGATCCATTGTTTTTTTCTTCGATCTTTTGTTTCTCTTTTTGAAAGTTATTCGTAATTAAAATTATTCCAATCCAACAACAATTAAATCTGCACCTTCTTCCCATAAATCTTCAATATTTTTCATACTTTGTTCCATACAAATTTTCCATATTTTAAAAATATTACTTTTGATAAAATTATTCTCTTATTGTTATAATCATATGTGAGCTTTATATACATTTAAAATAATTTTAAATAAATATTTTGAATGAAGTGAGATTATATTGAGATTCCTTGAAAAACAGATATAAAATATCTTGGAATATATTTTTCATCCTAAATTAAAATTTATTATTCATATTAACAGAGCTTAATTAAATGCGATAATATTGAAATTCCTTGGAAAACTGATATAAAAAATACTTTGGAGCCAACATTTAAATTCAAAGTAACAATTTTGTTTTCAGTAACAGCAGATAATTAAATCCATAAATAATTATAATAAAGTATAAAAATATAGATTAAATATAAAAATATAATTTAAACTTTAAGTTTAACAACTAAAATCTTAAGTTTTCAGTTGTAATTAAATTAGAAGATTATTTTTCACAATTTTATTCTTCAACAACTGGAATTTTTTTATTGGTGACAACAAATTGAAATAATATTAATTGTTAAAATTATCAGACTTATGAAGTATAAGAAAAATTATCCTCTCAATAAGAAAAACATTTTTATGTATTAATTATTACCTACATATATCTAATAAATGAATGAAAAAGAAAATTGTTAAATTATGGTAAAAACTATGTAATTTTTTTAAATCATACGTTAAAGATTGTAAAATTTAATAAAATTTAAAGAAAGATTTACTAAAAAGCTAAGTTTATGCAAAACACTAATAGTTAGATCCCATTTAAGGTACAATTCTTCAAATAATTAATTCCCTTAACAATGTTTCTACATATATATATATATAAACCCTGCTGGGATTCTTTAATTATATGTTTGCTTGGTGACTTAGTGCTGAGGAACTATTGTACCAAAAAATTTATCAAGGGCTAGGTCTATTTATAGAGCCATAATATTGTTTTTAATAAATTATGGCAGAAGTTGAATGATCCAATTTTTAAAATCCTTTAATTTTAAATATTCTTATTATAAAATTTACCTACAATATATTATTAATAATTATTTTTAATTCTCACTAAAAATATAGTATAAATATTCTCAATTATTTTCATTTTTCACTAGGATGTGAATCTTAAAATTTTTTAACCATATCTTTTAATATCCTATTCTTTAATGCATGTTTGTTTCAAACTAACAAAAAACTACAATATTAGCAACAATAGTAACAATATTTTATCCAAATACTTATCAAACATATTAATTTAAATATAATTAAAAAAAATATCGCTATCAGTTATAAGAAAAATTATTTCAAATTCAGTACAAAGTAAATTGGAAGTGAATCTTGTTATCAGAATTGTGAAAAATTCCTGTTAAATATTTAATTTTTTCTGATTGTTTAATCCCCTCTTAAAACAATCTTAGATATAAAAGCTGAGCTATGAAACAGATCATTCATCAATTACAATTCAGCGGCTAATTTCCAAACCACAATTAGAAGTTAATTTTTCCAAAAATACAAAAAATGGCTAAGTGTTTAGTAAGAATTTTTTCAATAATTTAAATTCCGATTTTATTTACAAATATTTTGTTTTATTCAGATTTTATTATGTCTCTTGGTTGCAGTCACCTTTGTGGTAGCTGGAGATGGAAACGGTGGTAATGGTGGAAATGGCGGTTTGAGTGGTAGTGGCGGTGATGGTGGCAACGGTGGAAATGTCTATAAAAGAAGTATTGAAGGTGATGGTAATGGTGGTAATGGAGGAAATGGCGGACGGGGAAATGGAGGAACTGTACATAAAAGAAGTGCTGAAGGAAATGGAGGAAAATGGTGTATAGTTTGTAATGGTGGCGGTAATAGGAAATGAAAAGAATGAAAAAATTAAACAATAATTTTAATAATAAATACAAAAATAGTTTATTTCTTTATTCTATCTACACCTTTTCAACTTCAAATTGAGAGTAACCAACTTCAAATTGTAACAAAATATTTTGAAATTGAGACTTAAAAATTTGTATGCTGGGGTTGGGGTATTCAAATCAGAAGTCGTTCTCTTCGTAATGCTTAAAACATGTATGTACCAGACATAAATTGTAATGGTAATTGATAATGCTCCTTGTCATGCCGTCATTGAGCCGGTAATTAATAAAGTTGAATTTCTTATTAGTCGTCTACTAAGACTTGGTTCATTTATGTTTGATAAAACCTAAAAGCTGGAGCCAAAAATTGGTTATATATTCAAATACCACAAATCTTAGTTGGTAAAAACAGATAAAAATTGACTCAAACACAATTTCGTCAGCAACGACTAGAAAATATAATTCAAGAAAACGTAACGAAAATTAGTGTTCCTAATTGTATCTCACAAATCAAAAATTTCAAAAATTTATACCTGACGCGATAAATTTGATATAGAGTATTTATGATTTTTAATTGTTTAAAAATTAAATTTAGTACATATAACACTTAATATTTCTTAAATTAATTATTAATTTCAATTCTTAAAATTAGAAATTTTTATTATTTCCCATTTTAAAACTGTCTAGTCTCAATTTTGAAAAAGCTTACTCCCAATTTGAATTTTTTTAGCCTTATCTTTAAATTGACAAGGTATAGTACTTTTTACAAATATTTTCAGCAGAAAAAATGTATGTATATTTCACTCATTTCTTATTCAAATTAAAAATTGTAAAAAATATAATAGTTTACTTCAGCGTGTGTACGGTCGTTTATCTAATACACTTAAAATTATCGAATTGTGCGAAGAGCTTTTGTGTTTTAATCAATGTATAGATAAATAATTCAAGTGATGTAGAGAATACGAAATATTAAATTTTTTATTTTAATATTTTACGAATTTTTATTAAATATCCTCTTGAATTTCCGAGTTTTTTAAATCAGTCTATACTGACAAATTCAGTATATTTGAGTATATTGATAACAATGGTAGTTTGACACATTTAAAGATAAGTCAAGATGAAGTATTAAAGGAACTTCTCTTACTAGTTTGCAAAAAAAACTGGACCAGATAATATTCCACCAATATTCTTAAAAAAATATGCAGCACTTCACCGTTATTGGACATCTTTAACAAGTCCGTTGAATCAGGAACCTTTCCAGATGTTTGAAAAAAATCATCTATATGTATGATTTTCAAGAGTGGCGACAGAACAAATATAACAAATTATCTTAGTATTGCTATTCCTTCAGCAATATTCAATCTGTTTGAAAAAATAATTAGTACTAAGCTCTACAATTACCTCCTTAGTTCTATCTGCAAACACCAACATGGCTTTACGCGAGGGAGATCAGCTGTTACAAATCTCTCTGAATACACATAATTTATCTTGCATTAAATGGAACAAGGTAATCAAGTTGACGCAATCTACACGGATTTCAGCAAAGCGTTCGACAAAGTTGACCATGGATTGCTAGTGCACAAACTACGCGGTGTCAGCGGGGTACTATTAGACTGGATCTCTTCCTATTTGAGTGATCGCAAAGAGTTCGTCATGTTTAACAACACTTGCTCAGAATAAATGGATGTGTCCCGTGGAGTCCCTGAAGAAAACCATTTAGGACCACTTCTGAAGAGAACTCATTGAGTATCAAAATTGCAAATACCTTCTATCCGGAATCTATTGGACCATAAAACGTTGCAATTAAATATGGACATATTAATTAAATGATGTACGGACAAAGGTATGGTATTAAACATTGATAAATGCTTTGTCATATATATGTCATAAGCCAAAACTAGTCTAGGCTTAGTTAAAAGGATGTCAAAAGAATTCAGCGACCCGTATGTAACAAAATCTCTTTTGTGCTCACTTGTACGTCCTATTTTAGAGTACTGCAGTGTTATTTGGTCACCAATTTGTGATGTTTATATTGGAAGACTGGAATCTGTGCAAAAACAATTTTTATTATTTGTATTAAGGAGCCTGCCTTGGAGCCATGATACTTACCAACGTCCCCATATACAAGACCCTTCTAAATAGAAGCTAACAAACAGCTTCTAAATATGAAATCGTTGCAGGGAAGAAGAGATCTCATGGGCGCCCTATTTACGTATGATCTCATCAATAAAAACATTAACTCTGACCACATATGCTGTAAAATCGTTAGAAATACTTAAGAAATCCAAAATTTTTGGTGGAAAAGTAATGCGGATCTAACTACAGTGCCAATGAGGCCTTTAATAGATGTTCTAGATCTAGATTCTAGCACATTTAACAATTTTTCCAAATTTTACAATGACAATTTATTATTTACCAAACAAGGCATAATACAATTTATCTAAATTATCCTTCAAACATCTGATACTATTTAGACGAGGTGAAATAATGTATTGGAATATGTGTTGTTATTTTTATGGTTTTATTTTTTATGTGTTTTTATTTTTATATGTATTTAAATTTAAATTTAGTATGCAAGCATTTAACTATTTTATAAATATTATTATTGTTGTTGTTGTCTATTTTTTGGGAAAAAAATATGCTTCAGATTTGTATCCATTGTTTTTTTCTTCGATCTTTCTTCGATCGTAATGAAAATTATTCCAATCCAACAACAATTAAATCTTAACCTTCTTCCCATAAATCTTCAATATTTTTCATAATTTGTTCCATACAAATTTTCCAGCTTTTAAAAATATTATATTTGAAAAATATTATATTTGATAAAATTATTCTCTTCTTGTTATAATCATATGTGAGCTTTATATACATTTAAAATAATTTAAATAAATATTTTTAATGAAGTGAGATTATATTAAGATTCCTTGGAAAACAGATATAAAATATCTTGGAATATATTTTTCTTCCTAAATTAAAATTTATTATTCATATTAACAGAGCTTAATTAAATGCGATAATATTGAAATTCCTTGGAAAACTGATATAAAAAATACTCTGGAGCCAATATTTAAATTCAAAGTAACAATTTTGTTTTCAGTAACAGCAGATAAATAAATCCATAAATAATTATAATAAAGTATAAAAATATAAATTAAATATAAAAATATAATTTAAACTTTAAGCAAAGCCGTATATAATATATATACGGCTTTGCTTTAAGTTTAACAACTAAAATCTTAAGTTTTCAGTTGTAATTAAATTTGAAGATTATTTTTCACAATTTTATTCTTCATAACAACTGGAATTTATTTATTGGTGACAAATTGAAATAATATTAATTGTTAAAATTATCAAACTTATGAAGTAGAAGAAAAATAGTCTAGGCTTAGTTAAAAGGATATATGTAGGTAATAATTATTAGATATATGTAGGTAATAATTAATACATAAAAATGTTTTGCTTATTCTCCTCTCAATAAGCAAAACATTTTTATGTATTAATTATTACCTACATATATCTAATAAATTAATGAAAAAGAAAATTGTTAAATTATTAAATCATACGTTAAAGATTGTAAAATTTAATAAAATTTTATTTTTATTTTTATTTTTTTTATTTTCACCAAAACAAGGTACATATTACAATACAATATATATATAATTATAGTCAACTAGATTTAATATGTAAGAAAAAATTTAAATTAAAATTAAAATTTAATTATAAAGTAATATTAATTAATTAAACATAATACAAATAGAAAATTTTAATACTAAAATGCTAATAAAACGTAGCAAAAATGTATTAAATTAGTGTATTATAAAGGTCATTTTGTAGTGTAATGTAAAATTTGGTTAGGAAATAGATGAATTTAAAATGAGTAATAGTTTTTTTTTAAATGTTAAATTAGAAATGGATGGTGTAAAAGTATTGCTGTATTTATTAAAACTAATGCAGCATCTGTTGAAAGGTTCATATTTAGCATATTCTGTGGTATGTGTAGTTTCTTTAAGGAGCTTAGTATGTCTAGTTTGTCTTACGTCAGTGTTGTATTTAATTCTATTTGATATAGAATATACATTAATGTTAAAATTTAAGACATCATATGTGAAACAACATGTTAGCAGAGTGCGTCTTTGAGATAGTGATGAAAGATTGAGTATAGATAGTCTTAAAGAGTAGCTTGGTAAATTTAAGAAGTCGTTAGGATCATATAGGTTACGTAATGCAAATAATAGGAATTTTTTATGAACCGATTCAATTTTATCATTATGAATAATATGGATTGGGTTCCAAATTAACGACCCATATTCTAGTATTGGACGTACTAGTGCGCAGAAAAGACTTTTGGTGACCCAAACATTGTTGAATTCCTTAGCCCGTCTTTTTATAAAAAAGCCAAGCATTTTACTTGCTTTTGTTATAATAGATTCATAGTGTTGTTTGAAATCTAATTTGTGGTCTAGTAAAATTCCTAGGTCTTTAATTTTATATACTCGGTTTAATATCGTACCATTTAAATGATATTCATTAAAAAGGATATTTTTTTGCGGCAGAAGCTAATTATATGGCATTTGTCAATATTAAGGTCTAATTTATTTAGAGTGCACCAATTTGCAAGTAGAAGAAGTTTGGATTGTAAATGAAGTGCATCAGAACTAGTTTTTATAAAGTAATATAGCTTAAGGTCGTCAGCGTAGAGTGAGTGAGGTATATCTCCTAGGAAATCTGAAATGTCTTGTATAAAGATATTGAACAGTAAAGGACCGAGATGACTACCTTGAGGTACTCCAGATGTAACGGAAATTTTCTTAGATAAGAATCCTTGAAATTTAACATACTGGTTCCTGTCGGTAAGATAGGATGAAATCCAGCTAAGGAATGGATCAGCTATACCAAATTTTTGTAATTTGGAGATAAGGATAGTGTGATCAACCCTGTCAAACGCTTTGCTGAAGTCAGTGTAGATCGTGTCTACTTGAAAACCTTTCTCCATCTTACATAGTACCTCAGATGTAAAAAGCATCAAATTGGTTGGGGTTGAACGTCC
Source organism: Empis stercorea (assembly GCA_949752835.1). NCBI lineage: Eukaryota > Metazoa > Arthropoda > Insecta > Diptera > Empididae > Empis > Empis stercorea. Next base: position 5,907,383 of record OX457089.1, read on the forward strand.
TTTTCTAAAGCCATGTTGCTGTTCGTTAAGGAGTGGATCAATTGTAGTATATATTTTATCACATATTATTTTTTCAAATAATTTCGGAATAGACGATAAAATAGCTATACCTCTATAATTTTCAACCTTTGATTTGTCACCACTTTTATAGATAGGAACAAGATAAGGTGTTTTCCAGGAAGAAGGAAATGACCCTAACATTAAAGATTTGTTGAAGAGAAGTTGCAGCGGTGTAGATAAGTAGTTCGAACAGTTGTGTAAAAAAATTGGTGGTATTTGATCGGGTCCCGCACCTTTTTTAGTGTCAATACTATTTAGTACATCACATATATCATTTTCCGTTATTAAGACTGAATTGAGAATTTTGTTATAAGTATTACAGGGTGACCGTGACAGGTTAGGATTAGATACTGACTATAACATTCTATAACATTATAAGAAACGATCCGCAAAGAAATCACAAATAGATTTAGGACATGTTGAATTAATGTCATTTTTTGACATAGTGGTTGGGTAACCTGATGATTTTCGTTTTAGGTTAACGAAATCGAAAAATTTTTTGGGGTCTGTTAAAAGATTCTCACCAAGTTTGTTTACATAATTGTTATATGCTTCCTTGGCTTTGAGATTGAAGTCATTTGCTAATGTTGCATGTAAATTTACTAAATTTTCATTAACATTAACATTGCTTTTTATTTTTTTATATAACTTATTTCTTTGATTACGCAGTACTCTAAGGTTTTTATCTAGCCATGGTTCGGTTAATTTGTTCCTATTCGTTTTTTTAGGCACGTACTGATCAAAAAGGTTAAAGAGAAAGCTATAGAATGAATGAATATTATCATCTAAATTATTAGATGAAAGTATATCAGACCAGTTTGTAACAGAAAGAGTTGCATTAATATTGACATAATCCGCTTTAACAAAATCAAATACAATTGACTTGTTGTAAGAATTCGAAAAATTCTGCCGTGTAGTTTTTACTTCAACGATTAATGCGTTATGATGAAGCGTATTAGAGAACAAATTCTCTAGATCATCAGCTGGAACGACAATCGTATTGTCAATAGCATTAGAAAATATCAGATCTAACCATCTGCCATTTCTATTTGGTGTTTTGACGATTTGGTGTAAATCGTTACAATAGAAAGTGTCCATTATATTAAAATCTATATCGTCTAAAAAATTTACTGGGATGAGATGATGATCTGAATCGTCATATATAAAAGATAGGTTTGGACGATTAAAATCGCCGAAAATGAAAATGTCGTCATGCTCACTCGCGTCAGAAATCATAGAAGTAACCAAGTCAGAAAATTCACTGTATATATTATCTTTTGAATTAGGAGGTATATATACAGCTCCAATATTAATTGTTTTTGAACCCACAGATAGCTTCATGAATTGATGTTCAAAGAATTGTGAGGTAGATGATGTAATAGATGTGTGTGAGAAATAGTTACGTACAGCTATTAGAACCCCGCCACTCCTAGTGAGACCGGTTGAACGGTAGTCACGATCAGTTCTATATACTGTCCATTCATCATTAAGGATTTCAGTATTTAAGTAAGAATCGTTTAACCAGGTTTCGGTAAGAACTATTACATTATATGATGAAGAATTAGCAGTAATATACAGGTCTTTGAGTTTTCCTCTAATGCCGCCGCAATTGTGATAAAACATACGTACAGGGTGTTGGTTAAAATTAGTAGTAAGAGGAGAAGGCGAAGATAAAATTGTAGGCTTAGAAGAAGGGGCAGTACATTTTCTTTTTTTCTTGTGATGGTAAGGAACGAAAAAAATTGTCCTCGTTTTCTCCGAGTTTTTGAACATATGACGTCCGTTTTATACTTAGATGGGATCTGTAGGCTTTCAAATCTCTAGATACGTCTGAGGAACTTGTCCCAAATTCAGCGTAGTAGCGATCGTATATTTTTCTCAGTGCATCATATTCAGTTGGTAAGCCCTCTTGTTGTATGAGAATTTTTATATTGGTTCTAGTATTACCATCAATACACAGTGAATCATGTTGATCATGAAGGTAAGCTAGATATAGTCTCACATTATTGAAAATACGATTATCCCTGAGTCTAGACAAAACATAACGTCCATCCGTATCATCAGCTGATAACATAGTTAATTTGGTTACAGAGGGATTTACAGGATCTAAAAAAGATTGTGCTTGAACTTCATTATTGACCGAACCTGGCTCTGATACTGGAATTAGAGTTTTGTTTGAAAATTGTGAATAATCGACCCTTTCAATAAATTCTGGCTCTACAACCAAAGGGGGAGATACAGAAATAGATTGTGTATTTATATGTGAAGTAGGAATAGGAGAAATCGCACGTGTAGTTGTAGAGTTAGATAATTTACGAGAGGTGTATGGATATAGTGTAGGACCTTTTACAAATTGAATATCTTTTACGATATTATTATTATTACTATAATTAACTATACCTTTATTATTATAATTACTATTAGTATTATTATTATTATTAAAATTATAAATATTATTCTTATTATTTTTATTTTTACTATTGTTATTAAAATTAGTGTTATTAACCTTATTATTATTTTTATTTTTATTTTTACGATTTACCCAACGAGATAGCATCAAGAACTCACAATTGAAGATGTCATCTTCATTGGATAGTAGCATCCATTCGTATTTAAGTGGCATGGAAAATTTAAAAGATTTAGTAGGTTTTAGTTTTTTATATTTATTACCTGACAGTTCAGAACAACTGCAATCATCAATTGCTAAATTGGTTTTAAACCAATTACAAATCATTGATGAATTAACCTGGGATGGCACTCCTTTGATAAAATAGGTTCCATATTTAGTATCATTGACAGTGGCTAATTTTTTGTCCAGATTAAAATTGACCATGTTTTTTTTTGTTGTACGCTTTGTATTCTTTTTAATTATAGATTTTTCTTGATTATATCCTATTTGTAGCTTTTTTATTCTATTAGTCCATTCCGTTTCCGTCCAAGTAGTCCCGAATTTATTTATATGGTTGATAATAGGTTCAGCAAGTTCAGCAACAGGTTCATTAACAGGGTCAGCAGCAGGTACAACTACAGGCTCAGCAATTCCAGCATTTGTAGATTGGTGGTCGCAATTATTTTGTTGTTCGGATGGATTATAAACAACTATTGGTGAACTAATTGATATGCTATTATTTGAATTAAATGTATGATTTAATTCATCGAAAATTGTTACAGGATTAGTATAGACCATATTATCCTTATGTATATGTTTAAGATAATGGTTAGATAATAGGTCAATTTTCTCGTCAATAATGCTCATATCATTTTTCAATGAAGTAAGTTCACTTATAATAGGGTCACTCAGAAGTTCTTTACTGTTAGTTTCAGCAGAGTTAATAATTGTATTAATCAGGATATCGCGATTAGTATTTGAATTTAAAGAAAGATTTACTAAAAAGCTAAGTTTATGCTAAACACTAAGAGTTAGATCCCATTTAAGGTACAATTATTCAAATAATTAATTCCCTTAACAATTTTTCTACATATATATATAATCCCTGCTGGGATTCTTGAATTATATGTTTGCTTGGTGACTTAGTGCTGAGGAACTATTGTACCAAAAAATTTATCAAGGGCTAGTTCTATTTATAGAGCTATAATATTGTTTATAATAAATTATGGCTGAAGTTGAATGATTCAATTTTTAAAATCCTTTAATTTTAAATATTCTTATTATAAAATTTACCTACAATATATTATTAATAATTATTTTTAATTCTCACTAAAAATATAGTATAAATATTCTCAATTATTTTCATTTTTCACTAGGATGTGAATCTAACTTTTTTAACCATATCTTTTAATATCCTATTCTTTAATACATGCAACAAACAAACTAACAAAAAATTACAATATTAGCAACAATAGTAACAATATTTTATCCAAATACTAATCAAACATATTAATTTAAATATATTTAAAAAAAAATATCGCTATCAGTTATAAGAAAAATTATTTCAAAATCAGTACAAAGTAAATTGGAAGTGAATCTTGTTATCAGAATTGTGAAAAATTCCTGTTAAATATTTAATTTTTTCTGACTGTTTAATCCCCTCTTAAAAAAATCTCAGATATAAAAGCTGAGCTAAGAAAAGATCATTCATCAATTACAATTCAGCAGCTAATTTCCAAACTACAATTAGAAGTTAATTTTTCCAAAAATACAAAAAATGGCTAAGTGTTTAGTAAGAATTTTTTCAATAATTTAAATTCCGATTTTATTTACAAATATTTTGTTTTATTCAGATTTTATTATGTCTCTTGGTTGCAGTCACCTTTGTGGTAGCTGGAGATGGAAACGGTGGTAATGGTGGAAATGGCGGTTTGAGTGGTAGTGGCAACGGTGGAAATGTCTATAAAAGAAGTATTGAAGGTGATGGTAATGGTGGTAATGGAGGAAATGGCGGACGGGGAAATGGAGGAACTGTACATAAAAGAAGTGCTGAAGGAAATGGAGGAAAATGGTGTATAGTTTGTAATGGTGGCGGTAATAGGAAATGAAAAGAATGAAAAAATTAAACAATAATTTTAATAATAAATACAAAAATAGTTTATTTCTTTATTCTATCTACACCTTTTCAACTTCAAATTGAGAGTAACCAACTTCAAATTGTAACAAAATATTTTGAAATTGAGACTTAAAAATTTGTATGCTGGGGTTGGGGTATTCAAATCAGAAGTCGTTCTCTTCGTAATGCTTAAAACATGTATGTACCAGACATAAATTGTATTGGTAATTGATAATGCTCCTTGTCATGCCGTCATTGAGCCGGTAATTAATAAAGTTGAATTTCTTATTAGTCGTCTACTAAGACTTGGTCCATTTATGTTTGATAAAACCTAAAAGCTGGAGCCAAAAATTGGTTATATATTCAAATACCACAAATCTTAGTTGGTAAAAACAGATAAAAATTGACTCAAACACAATTTCCTCAGCAACGACTTGAAAATATAATTCAAGAAAACGTAACGAAAATTAGTGTTCCTAATTGTATATCACAAATCAAAAATTTCAAAAATTTATACCTGACGCAATAAATTTGATATAGAGTATTTATGATTTTTAATTGTTTAAAAATTAAATTTAGTACATATAACACTTAATATTTCTTAAATTAATTATTAATTTCAATTCTTAAAATTAGAAATTTTTATTATTTCCCATTTTAAAACTGTCTAGTCTCAATTTTGAAAAAGCTTACTCCCAATTTGAATTTTTTTAGCCTTATCTTTAAATTGACAAGGTATAGTACTTTTTACAAATATTTTCAGCAGAAAAAATGTATGTATATTTCACTCATTTCTTATTCAAATTAAAAATTGTAAAAAATATAATAGTTTACTTCAGCGTGTGTACGGTCGTTTATCTAATACACTTAAAATTATCGAATTGTGCGAAGAGCTTTTGTGTTTTAATCAATGTATAGATAAATAATTCAAGTGATGTAGAGAATACGAAATATTAAATTTTTTATTTTAATATTTTACGAATTTTTATTAAATATCCTCTTGAATTTCCGAGTTTTTTAAATCAGTCTATACTGACAAATTCAGTATATTTGAGTATATTGATAACAATGGTAGTTTGACACATTTAAAGATAAGTCAAGATGAAGTATTAAAGGAACTTCTCTTACTAGTTTGCAAAAAAAACTGGACCAGATAATATTCCACCAATATTCTTAAAAAAATATGCAGCACTTCACCGTTATTGGACATCTTTAACAAGTCCGTTGAATCAGGAACCTTTCCAGATGTTTGAAAAAAATCATCTATATGTATGATTTTCAAGAGTGGCGACAGAACAAATATAACAAATTATCTTAGTATTGCTATTCCTTCAGCAATATTCAATCTGTTTGAAAAAATAATTAGTACTAAGCTCTACAATTACCTCCTTAGTTCTATCTGAAAACACCAACATGGCTTTACGCGAGGGAGATCAGCTGTTACAAATCTCTCTGAATACACATAATTTATCTTGCATTAAATGGAACAAGGTAATCAAGTTGACGCAATCTACACGGATTTCAGCAAAGCGTTCGACAAAGTTGACCATGGATTGCTAGTGCACAAACTACGCGGTGTCAGCGGGGTACTATTAGACTGGATCTCTTCCTATTTGAGTGATCGCAAAGAGTTCGTCATGTTTAACAACACTTGCTCAGAATAAATGGATGTGTCCCGTGGAGTCCCTGAAGAAAACCATTTAGGACCACTTCTGAAGAGAACTCATTGAGTATCAAAATTGCAAATACCTTCTATCCGGAATCTATTGGACCATAAAACGTTGCAATTAAATATGGACATATTAATTAAATGATGTACGGACAAAGGTATGGTATTAAACATTGATAAATGCTTTGTCATATATATGTCATAAGCCAAAACTAGTCTAGGCTTAGTTAAAAGGATGTCAAAAGAATTCAGCGACCCGTATGTAACAAAATCTCTTTTGTGCTCACTTGTACGTCCTATTTTAGAGTACTGCAGTGTTATTTGGTCACCAATTTGTGATGTTTATATTGGAAGACTGGAATCTGTGCAAAAACAATTTTTATTATTTGTATTAAGGAGCCTGCCTTGGAGCCATGATACTTACCAACGTCCCCATATACAAGACCCTTCTAAATAGAAGCTAACAAACAGCTTCTAAATATGAAATCGTTGCAGGGAAGAAGAGATCTCATGGGCGCCCTATTTACGTATGATCTCATCAATAAAAACATTAACTCTGACCACATATGCTGTAAAATCGTTAGAAATACTTAAGAAATCCAAAATTTTTGGTGGAAAAGTAATGCGGATCTAACTACAGTGCCAATGAGGCCTTTAATAGATGTTCTAGATCTAGATTCTAGCACATTTAACAATTTTTCCAAATTTTACAATGACAATTTATTATTTACCAAACAAGGCATAATACAATTTATCTAAATTATCCTTCAAACATCTGATACTATTTAGACGAGGTGAAATAATGTATTGGAATATGTGTTGTTATTTTTATGGTTTTATTTTTTATGTGTTTTTATTTTTATATGTATTTAAATTTAAATTTAGTATGCAAGCATTTAACTATTTTATAAATATTATTATTGTTGTTGTTGTCTATTTTTTGGGAAAAAAATATGCTTCAGATTTGTATCCATTGTTTTTTTCTTCGATCTTTCTTCGATCGTAATGAAAATTATTCCAATCCAACAACAATTAAATCTTAACCTTCTTCCCATAAATCTTCAATATTTTTCATAATTTGTTCCATACAAATTTTCCAGCTTTTAAAAATATTATATTTGAAAAATATTATATTTGATAAAATTATTCTCTTCTTGTTATAATCATATGTGAGCTTTATATACATTTAAAATAATTTAAATAAATATTTTTAATGAAGTGAGATTATATTAAGATTCCTTGGAAAACAGATATAAAATATCTTGGAATATATTTTTCTTCCTAAATTAAAATTTATTATTCATATTAACAGAGCTTAATTAAATGCGATAATATTGAAATTCCTTGGAAAACTGATATAAAAAATACTCTGGAGCCAATATTTAAATTCAAAGTAACAATTTTGTTTTCAGTAACAGCAGATAAATAAATCCATAAATAATTATAATAAAGTATAAAAATATAAATTAAATATAAAAATATAATTTAAACTTTAAGCAAAGCCGTATATAATATATATACGGCTTTGCTTTAAGTTTAACAACTAAAATCTTAAGTTTTCAGTTGTAATTAAATTTGAAGATTATTTTTCACAATTTTATTCTTCATAACAACTGGAATTTATTTATTGGTGACAAATTGAAATAATATTAATTGTTAAAATTATCAAACTTATGAAGTAGAAGAAAAATAGTCTAGGCTTAGTTAAAAGGATATATGTAGGTAATAATTATTAGATATATGTAGGTAATAATTAATACATAAAAATGTTTTGCTTATTCTCCTCTCAATAAGCAAAACATTTTTATGTATTAATTATTACCTACATATATCTAATAAATTAATGAAAAAGAAAATTGTTAAATTATTAAATCATACGTTAAAGATTGTAAAATTTAATAAAATTTTATTTTTATTTTTATTTTTTTTATTTTCACCAAAACAAGGTACATATTACAATACAATATATATATAATTATAGTCAACTAGATTTAATATGTAAGAAAAAATTTAAATTAAAATTAAAATTTAATTATAAAGTAATATTAATTAATTAAACATAATACAAATAGAAAATTTTAATACTAAAATGCTAATAAAACGTAGCAAAAATGTATTAAATTAGTGTATTATAAAGGTCATTTTGTAGTGTAATGTAAAATTTGGTTAGGAAATAGATGAATTTAAAATGAGTAATAGTTTTTTTTTAAATGTTAAATTAGAAATGGATGGTGTAAAAGTATTGCTGTATTTATTAAAACTAATGCAGCATCTGTTGAAAGGTTCATATTTAGCATATTCTGTGGTATGTGTAGTTTCTTTAAGGAGCTTAGTATGTCTAGTTTGTCTTACGTCAGTGTTGTATTTAATTCTATTTGATATAGAATATACATTAATGTTAAAATTTAAGACATCATATGTGAAACAACATGTTAGCAGAGTGCGTCTTTGAGATAGTGATGAAAGATTGAGTATAGATAGTCTTAAAGAGTAGCTTGGTAAATTTAAGAAGTCGTTAGGATCATATAGGTTACGTAATGCAAATAATAGGAATTTTTTATGAACCGATTCAATTTTATCATTATGAATAATATGGATTGGGTTCCAAATTAACGACCCATATTCTAGTATTGGACGTACTAGTGCGCAGAAAAGACTTTTGGTGACCCAAACATTGTTGAATTCCTTAGCCCGTCTTTTTATAAAAAAGCCAAGCATTTTACTTGCTTTTGTTATAATAGATTCATAGTGTTGTTTGAAATCTAATTTGTGGTCTAGTAAAATTCCTAGGTCTTTAATTTTATATACTCGGTTTAATATCGTACCATTTAAATGATATTCATTAAAAAGGATATTTTTTTGCGGCAGAAGCTAATTATATGGCATTTGTCAATATTAAGGTCTAATTTATTTAGAGTGCACCAATTTGCAAGTAGAAGAAGTTTGGATTGTAAATGAAGTGCATCAGAACTAGTTTTTATAAAGTAATATAGCTTAAGGTCGTCAGCGTAGAGTGAGTGAGGTATATCTCCTAGGAAATCTGAAATGTCTTGTATAAAGATATTGAACAGTAAAGGACCGAGATGACTACCTTGAGGTACTCCAGATGTAACGGAAATTTTCTTAGATAAGAATCCTTGAAATTTAACATACTGGTTCCTGTCGGTAAGATAGGATGAAATCCAGCTAAGGAATGGATCAGCTATACCAAATTTTTGTAATTTGGAGATAAGGATAGTGTGATCAACCCTGTCAAACGCTTTGCTGAAGTCAGTGTAGATCGTGTCTACTTGAAAACCTTTCTCCATCTTACATAGTACCTCAGATGTAAAAAGCATCAAATTGGTTGGGGTTGAACGTCCTTTTCTAAAGCCATGTTGCTGTTCGTTAAGGAGTGGATCAATTGTAGTATATATTTTATCACATATTATTTTTTCAAATAATTTCGGAATAGACGATAAAATAGCTATACCTCTATAATTTTCAACCTTTGATTTGTCACCACTTTTATAGATAGGAACAAGATAAGGTGTTTTCCAGGAAGAAGGAAATGACCCTAACATTAAAGATTTGTTGAAGAGAAGTTGCAGCGGTGTAGATAAGTAGTTCGAACAGTTGTGTAAAAAAATTGGTGGTATTTGATCGGGTCCCGCACCTTTTTTAGTGTCAATACTATTTAGTACATCACATATATCATTTTCCGTTATTAAGACTGAATTGAGAATTTTGTTATAAGTATTACAGGGTGACCGTGACAGGTTAGGATTAGATACTGACTATAACATTCTATAACATTATAAGAAACGATCCGCAAAGAAATCACAAATAGATTTAGGACATGTTGAATTAATGTCATTTTTTGACATAGTGGTTGGGTAACCTGATGATTTTCGTTTTAGGTTAACGAAATCGAAAAATTTTTTGGGGTCTGTTAAAAGATTCTCACCAAGTTTGTTTACATAATTGTTATATGCTTCCTTGGCTTTGAGATTGAAGTCATTTGCTAATGTTGCATGTAAATTTACTAAATTTTCATTAACATTAACATTGCTTTTTATTTTTTTATATAACTTATTTCTTTGATTACGCAGTACTCTAAGGTTTTTATCTAGCCATGGTTCGGTTAATTTGTTCCTATTCGTTTTTTTAGGCACGTACTGATCAAAAAGGTTAAAGAGAAAGCTATAGAATGAATGAATATTATCATCTAAATTATTAGATGAAAGTATATCAGACCAGTTTGTAACAGAAAGAGTTGCATTAATATTGACATAATCCGCTTTAACAAAATCAAATACAATTGACTTGTTGTAAGAATTCGAAAAATTCTGCCGTGTAGTTTTTACTTCAACGATTAATGCGTTATGATGAAGCGTATTAGAGAACAAATTCTCTAGATCATCAGCTGGAACGACAATCGTATTGTCAATAGCATTAGAAAATATCAGATCTAACCATCTGCCATTTCTATTTGGTGTTTTGACGATTTGGTGTAAATCGTTACAATAGAAAGTGTCCATTATATTAAAATCTATATCGTCTAAAAAATTTACTGGGATGAGATGATGATCTGAATCGTCATATATAAAAGATAGGTTTGGACGATTAAAATCGCCGAAAATGAAAATGTCGTCATGCTCACTCGCGTCAGAAATCATAGAAGTAACCAAGTCAGAAAATTCACTGTATATATTATCTTTTGAATTAGGAGGTATATATACAGCTCCAATATTAATTGTTTTTGAACCCACAGATAGCTTCATGAATTGATGTTCAAAGAATTGTGAGGTAGATGATGTAATAGATGTGTGTGAGAAATAGTTACGTACAGCTATTAGAACCCCGCCACTCCTAGTGAGACCGGTTGAACGGTAGTCACGATCAGTTCTATATACTGTCCATTCATCATTAAGGATTTCAGTATTTAAGTAAGAATCGTTTAACCAGGTTTCGGTAAGAACTATTACATTATATGATGAAGAATTAGCAGTAATATACAGGTCTTTGAGTTTTCCTCTAATGCCGCCGCAATTGTGATAAAACATACGTACAGGGTGTTGGTTAAAATTAGTAGTAAGAGGAGAAGGCGAAGATAAAATTGTAGGCTTAGAAGAAGGGGCAGTACATTTTCTTTTTTTCTTGTGATGGTAAGGAACGAAAAAAATTGTCCTCGTTTTCTCCGAGTTTTTGAACATATGACGTCCGTTTTATACTTAGATGGGATCTGTAGGCTTTCAAATCTCTAGATACGTCTGAGGAACTTGTCCCAAATTCAGCGTAGTAGCGATCGTATATTTTTCTCAGTGCATCATATTCAGTTGGTAAGCCCTCTTGTTGTATGAGAATTTTTATATTGGTTCTAGTATTACCATCAATACACAGTGAATCATGTTGATCATGAAGGTAAGCTAGATATAGTCTCACATTATTGAAAATACGATTATCCCTGAGTCTAGACAAAACATAACGTCCATCCGTATCATCAGCTGATAACATAGTTAATTTGGTTACAGAGGGATTTACAGGATCTAAAAAAGATTGTGCTTGAACTTCATTATTGACCGAACCTGGCTCTGATACTGGAATTAGAGTTTTGTTTGAAAATTGTGAATAATCGACCCTTTCAATAAATTCTGGCTCTACAACCAAAGGGGGAGATACAGAAATAGATTGTGTATTTATATGTGAAGTAGGAATAGGAGAAATCGCACGTGTAGTTGTAGAGTTAGATAATTTACGAGAGGTGTATGGATATAGTGTAGGACCTTTTACAAATTGAATATCTTTTACGATATTATTATTATTACTATAATTAACTATACCTTTATTATTATAATTACTATTAGTATTATTATTATTATTAAAATTATAAATATTATTCTTATTATTTTTATTTTTACTATTGTTATTAAAATTAGTGTTATTAACCTTATTATTATTTTTATTTTTATTTTTACGATTTACCCAACGAGATAGCATCAAGAACTCACAATTGAAGATGTCATCTTCATTGGATAGTAGCATCCATTCGTATTTAAGTGGCATGGAAAATTTAAAAGATTTAGTAGGTTTTAGTTTTTTATATTTATTACCTGACAGTTCAGAACAACTGCAATCATCAATTGCTAAATTGGTTTTAAACCAATTACAAATCATTGATGAATTAACCTGGGATGGCACTCCTTTGATAAAATAGGTTCCATATTTAGTATCATTGACAGTGGCTAATTTTTTGTCCAGATTAAAATTGACCATGTTTTTTTTTGTTGTACGCTTTGTATTCTTTTTAATTATAGATTTTTCTTGATTATATCCTATTTGTAGCTTTTTTATTCTATTAGTCCATTCCGTTTCCGTCCAAGTAGTCCCGAATTTATTTATATGGTTGATAATAGGTTCAGCAAGTTCAGCAATAGGTTCATTAACAGGGTCAGCAGCAGGTACAACTACAGGCTCAGCAATTCCAGCATTTGTAGATTGGTGGTCGCAATTATTTTGTTGTTCGGATGGATTATAAACAACTATTGGTGAACTAATTGATATGCTATTATTTGAATTAAATGTATGATTTAATTCATCGAAAATTGTTACAGGATTAGTATAGACCATATTATCCTTATGTATATGTTTAAGATAATGGTTAGATAATAGGTCAATTTTCTCGTCAATAATGCTCATATCATTTTTCAATGAAGTAAGTTCACTTATAATAGGGTCACTCAGAAGTTCTTTACTGTTAGTTTCAGCAGAGTTAATAATTGTATTAATCAGGATATCGCGATTAGTATTTGAATTTAAAGAAAGATTTACTAAAAAGCTAAGTTTATGCTAAACACTAAGAGTTAGATCCCATTTAAGGTACAATTATTCAAATAATTAATTCCCTTAACAATTTTTCTACATATATATATAATCCCTGCTGGGATTCTTGAATTATATGTTTGCTTGGTGACTTAGTGCTGAGGAACTATTGTACCAAAAAATTTATCAAGGGCTAGTTCTATTTATAGAGCTATAATATTGTTTATAATAAATTATGGCTGAAGTTGAATGATTCAATTTTTAAAATCCTTTAATTTTAAATATTCTTATTATAAAATTTACCTACAATATATTATTAATAATTATTTTTAATTCTCACTAAAAATATAGTATAAATATTCTCAATTATTTTCATTTTTCACTAGGATGTGAATCTAACTTTTTTAACCATATCTTTTAATATCCTATTCTTTAATACATGCAACAAACAAACTAACAAAAAATTACAATATTAGCAACAATAGTAACAATATTTTATCCAAATACTAATCAAACATATTAATTTAAATATATTTAAAAAAAAATATCGCTATCAGTTATAAGAAAAATTATTTCAAAATCAGTACAAAGTAAATTGGAAGTGAATCTTGTTATCAGAATTGTGAAAAATTCCTGTTAAATATTTAATTTTTTCTGACTGTTTAATCCCCTCTTAAAAAAATCTCAGATATAAAAGCTGAGCTAAGAAAAGATCATTCATCAATTACAATTCAGCAGCTAATTTCCAAACTACAATTAGAAGTTAATTTTTCCAGTTATACAAAAAATGGCTAAGTGTTTAGTAAGAATTTTTTCAATAATTTAAATTCCGATTTTATTTACTAATATTTTGTTTTTCAGATTTTGTTATGTCTCTTGGTTGCAGTCACCTTTGTGGTAGCTGGAGATGGAAACGGTGGTAATGGTGGAAATGGCGGTTTGAGTGGTAGTGGCGGTGATGGTGGCAACGGTGGAAATGTATATAAAAGAAGTATTGAAGGTGATGGTAATGGGGGTAATGGAGGACATGCCGGTTTGGTTGGTAATGGCGGACGGGGAGGAGATGGTGGAACTGTGCATAAAAGAAGTGCTGAAGGAGATGGAGGAGAATGGTGTATAGTTTGTAATGGTGGCAGTAATAGGAAATGAAAACAATGAAAAAATTAAACAATAATTTTAATAATAAATACAAAAATAGTTTATTTCTTTATTCTATCTATACCTATTCAAACTTCAAATTGAGAGTGACCAACTTCAAATTGTAACAAAACATTTTGAAATTGAGACTTAAAAATTTGTATGCTGGGGTTGGGGTATTCAAATCAGAAGTCGTTCTCTTCGTTATGCTTAAAACATGTATGTACCAGACATAAATTGTAATGGTAATTGATAATGCTCCTTGTCATGCCGTCATTGAGCCGGTAATTAATAAAGTTGAATTTCTTATTAGTCGTCTACTAAGACTTGGTCCATTTATGTTTGATAAAACCTAAAAGCTGGAGCCAAAAATTGGTTATATATTCAAATACCACAAATCTTAGTTGGTAAAAACAGATAAAAATTGACTCAAACACAATTGCGTCAGCAACGACTAGAAAATATAATTCAAGAAAACGTAACCAAAGTTAGTGTTATCCTAATTGTATCTCACAAATCAAAAATTTCAAAAATTTATACCTGACGCAATAAATATGATATAGAGTATATGATTTTTAATTGTTAAAACTTAAATTTAGTACATATAACACTTAATATTTCTTAAATTAATTATTAATTGCAATTCTTAAAATTAGAAATTTTTATTATTTCCCATTTTAAAACTGTCTAGTCTCAATTTTGAAAAAGCTTACTATCAATTTGAATTTTTACTCTCAATTTGAAATCTTTAAATTGACAAGGTATAGTACTTTTTACAAATATTTTCCACAGAAAAAATGTATGTACATATATAGTATGTACTAATTTCTCTTACTATTTAATTTTTATTCAAATTAAAAATGGTAAAAAATATAATAATTACAAGTTTACTTCAGCGTGTGTACGGTCGTTTATCTAATACACTTGAAATTATCGAATTGTGCGAAGAGCTTTTGTGTTTTAATCGCTGTATAGATAAATAATTCAAGTGATGTACAGAATACGAAATGTTAAAATTTTTCTTTTGATATTTTACGAATTTTTATTAAATATCCTCTTGAATTGCCGAGTTTTTTAAAACAGTTTATACTGACAAATTATCATTTGACAATGACACGTTTGAGTATATTGATAACAATGGTCGTTTGACACATTTAAAGATAAGTCAATATGAACTATTAAAGGAACTTCTCTTACTAGTTTGCAAAAAAAAAGCTGAACCAGATAATATTCCACCAATATTCTTAAAAAACTGTGCAGCATTTCACCGTTATTGGACATCTTTAACAAGTCCGTTGAATCAGGAACCTTTCCAGATGTTTGAAAAAAATCATCTATATGTCTGATTTTCAAGAGTGGCGACAGAACAAATATAACAAATTATCGTAATATTGCTATTCCTTCAGCAATATCCAAACTGTTTGAAAAAATAATTAGTACTAAGCTCTACGTTTACCTCCTTAGTTCTATCTGCAAACACCAACATGGCTTCACACGAGGGAGATCAGCTGTTACAAATCTCTCTAATTACACATCATTTATCTTGCATGAAATGGAACAAGGTAATCAAGTTGTCGCAATCTACACGGATTTCAGCAAAGCGTTCGACAAAGTTGACCATGGATTGCTAGTGCACAAACTACGCGAATTCGGTGTCAGCGGGGTACTATTAGACTGGATCTCTTCCTATTTGAGTGATCCCAAACAGTTTGTTATGTTTAACAACACTTGCTCAGAATAAATGGATGTGTCCCATTTAAACCATTTGGGACCACTTCTGAAGAGAACTCATTAAGTATCAAAATTGCAAATACCTTCTATCCGGAATCTATCGGACCACAAAACATTGCAATTAAAAAACAATTCAGCGACCCGTATGTAACAAAATCTCTTTTGTGCTCACTTGTACGTCCTATTTTAGAGTACTGCAGTGTTATTTGGTCACCAATTTGTGATGTTTATATTGGAAGACTGGAATCTGTGCAAAAACAATTTTTATTATTTGTATTAAGGAGCCTGCCTTGGAGCCATGATACTTACCAACGTCCCCATATACAAGACCCTTCTAAATAGAAGCTAACAAACAGCTTCTAAATATGAAATCGTTGCAGGGAAGAAGAGATCTCATGGGCGCCCTATTTACGTATGATCTCATCAAAAAAACATTAACTCTGACCACATATGCTGTAAAATCGTTATAAATACTTAAGAAATCCAAAATTTTTGGTGGAAAAGTAATGCGGATCTAACTACAGTGCCAATGAGGCTTTTAGCAGATGTTCTAGATCTAGATTCTAGAACATTTAACAATTTTTCCAAATTTTACACTGACAATTTATTTATTTTATTTATTTATTTAATTACCAAACAAGGCATAATACAATTTATCTAAATTATCCTTCAAAAGCTGATACTATTTAGACAAGGTGAAATAATGTATTGGAATATGTGTTTTTATTTTTATGGTTTTATTTTTTATGTGTTTGTTTTTATATGTATTTAAATTTAAATTTAGTATGCAAGCATTTAACTATTTTATAAATATTATTATTGTTGTTGTTGTCTATTTTTTGGGGCAAAAAATATGCTTCAGATTTTGATCCATTGTTTTTTTCTTCGATCTTTTGTTTCTCTTTTTGAAAGTTATTCGTAATTAAAATTATTCCAATCCAACAACAATTAAATCTGCACCTTCTTCCCATAAATCTTCAATATTTTTCATACTTTGTTCCATACAAATTTTCCATATTTTAAAAATATTACTTTTGATAAAATTATTCTCTTATTGTTATAATCATATGTGAGCTTTATATACATTTAAAATAATTTTAAATAAATATTTTGAATGAAGTGAGATTATATTGAGATTCCTTGAAAAACAGATATAAAATATCTTGGAATATATTTTTCATCCTAAATTAAAATTTATTATTCATATTAACAGAGCTTAATTAAATGCGATAATATTGAAATTCCTTGGAAAACTGATATAAAAAATACTTTGGAGCCAACATTTAAATTCAAAGTAACAATTTTGTTTTCAGTAACAGCAGATAATTAAATCCATAAATAATTATAATAAAGTATAAAAATATAGATTAAATATAAAAATATAATTTAAACTTTAAGTTTAACAACTAAAATCTTAAGTTTTCAGTTGTAATTAAATTAGAAGATTATTTTTCACAATTTTATTCTTCAACAACTGGAATTTTTTTATTGGTGACAACAAATTGAAATAATATTAATTGTTAAAATTATCAGACTTATGAAGTATAAGAAAAATTATCCTCTCAATAAGAAAAACATTTTTATGTATTAATTATTACCTACATATATCTAATAAATGAATGAAAAAGAAAATTGTTAAATTATGGTAAAAACTATGTAATTTTTTTAAATCATACGTTAAAGATTGTAAAATTTAATAAAATTTAAAGAAAGATTTACTAAAAAGCTAAGTTTATGCAAAACACTAATAGTTAGATCCCATTTAAGGTACAATTCTTCAAATAATTAATTCCCTTAACAATGTTTCTACATATATATATATATAAACCCTGCTGGGATTCTTTAATTATATGTTTGCTTGGTGACTTAGTGCTGAGGAACTATTGTACCAAAAAATTTATCAAGGGCTAGGTCTATTTATAGAGCCATAATATTGTTTTTAATAAATTATGGCAGAAGTTGAATGATCCAATTTTTAAAATCCTTTAATTTTAAATATTCTTATTATAAAATTTACCTACAATATATTATTAATAATTATTTTTAATTCTCACTAAAAATATAGTATAAATATTCTCAATTATTTTCATTTTTCACTAGGATGTGAATCTTAAAATTTTTTAACCATATCTTTTAATATCCTATTCTTTAATGCATGTTTGTTTCAAACTAACAAAAAACTACAATATTAGCAACAATAGTAACAATATTTTATCCAAATACTTATCAAACATATTAATTTAAATATAATTAAAAAAAATATCGCTATCAGTTATAAGAAAAATTATTTCAAATTCAGTACAAAGTAAATTGGAAGTGAATCTTGTTATCAGAATTGTGAAAAATTCCTGTTAAATATTTAATTTTTTCTGATTGTTTAATCCCCTCTTAAAACAATCTTAGATATAAAAGCTGAGCTATGAAACAGATCATTCATCAATTACAATTCAGCGGCTAATTTCCAAACCACAATTAGAAGTTAATTTTTCCAAAAATACAAAAAATGGCTAAGTGTTTAGTAAGAATTTTTTCAATAATTTAAATTCCGATTTTATTTACAAATATTTTGTTTTATTCAGATTTTATTATGTCTCTTGGTTGCAGTCACCTTTGTGGTAGCTGGAGATGGAAACGGTGGTAATGGTGGAAATGGCGGTTTGAGTGGTAGTGGCGGTGATGGTGGCAACGGTGGAAATGTCTATAAAAGAAGTATTGAAGGTGATGGTAATGGGGGTAATGGAGGAAATGGCGGACGGGGAAATGGAGGAACTGTACATAAAAGAAGTGCTGAAGGAAATGGAGGAAAATGGTGTATAGTTTGTAATGGTGGCGGTAATAGGAAATGAAAAGAATGAAAAAATTAAACAATAATTTTAATAATAAATACAAAAATAGTTTATTTCTTTATTCTATCTACACCTTTTCAACTTCAAATTGAGAGTAACCAACTTCAAATTGTAACAAAATATTTTGAAATTGAGACTTAAAAATTTGTATGCTGGGGTTGGGGTATTCAAATCAGAAGTCGTTCTCTTCGTAATGCTTAAAACATGTATGTACCAGACATAAATTGTAATGGTAATTGATAATGCTCCTTGTCATGCCGTCATTGAGCCGGTAATTAATAAAGTTGAATTTCTTATTAGTCGTCTACTAAGACTTGGTTCATTTATGTTTGATAAAACCTAAAAGCTGGAGCCAAAAATTGGTTATATATTCAAATACCACAAATCTTAGTTGGTAAAAACAGATAAAAATTGACTCAAACACAATATCGTCAGCAACGACTAGAAAATATAATTCAAGAAAACGTAACGAAAATTAGTGTTCCTAATTGTATCTCACAAATCAAAAATTTCAAAAATTTATACCTGACGCGATAAATTTGATATAGAGTATTTATGATTTTTAATTGTTTAAAAATTAAATTTAGTACATATAACACTTAATATTTCTTAAATTAATTATTAATTTCAATTCTTAAAATTAGAAATTTTTATTATTTCCCATTTTAAAACTGTCTAGTCTCAATTTTGAAAAAGCTTACTCCCAATTTGAATTTTTTTAGCCTTATCTTTAAATTGACAAGGTATAGTACTTTTTACAAATATTTTCAGCAGAAAAAATGTATGTATATTTCACTCATTTCTTATTCAAATTAAAAATTGTAAAAAATATAATAGTTTACTTCAGCGTGTGTACGGTCGTTTATCTAATACACTTAAAATTATCGAATTGTGCGAAGAGCTTTTGTGTTTTAATCAATGTATAGATAAATAATTCAAGTGATGTAGAGAATACGAAATATTAAATTTTTTATTTTAATATTTTACGAATTTTTATTAAATATCCTCTTGAATTTCCGAGTTTTTTAAATCAGTCTATACTGACAAATTCAGTATATTTGAGTATATTGATAACAATGGTAGTTTGACACATTTAAAGATAAGTCAAGATGAAGTATTAAAGGAACTTCTCTTACTAGTTTGCAAAAAAAACTGGACCAGATAATATTCCACCAATATTCTTAAAAAAATATGCAGCACTTCACCGTTATTGGACATCTTTAACAAGTCCGTTGAATCAGGAACCTTTCCAGATGTTTGAAAAAAATCATCTATATGTATGATTTTCAAGAGTGGCGACAGAACAAATATAACAAATTATCTTAGTATTGCTATTCCTTCAGCAATATTCAATCTGTTTGAAAAAATAATTAGTACTAAGCTCTACAATTACCTCCTTAGTTCTATCTGCAAACACCAACATGGCTTTACGCGAGGGAGATCAGCTGTTACAAATCTCTCTGAATACACATAATTTATCTTGCATTAAATGGAACAAGGTAATCAAGTTGACGCAATCTACACGGATTTCAGCAAAGCGTTCGACAAAGTTGACCATGGATTGCTAGTGCACAAACTACGCGGTGTCAGCGGGGTACTATTAGACTGGATCTCTTCCTATTTGAGTGATCGCAAAGAGTTCGTCATGTTTAACAACACTTGCTCAGAATAAATGGATGTGTCCCGTGGAGTCCCTGAAGAAAACCATTTAGGACCACTTCTGAAGAGAACTCATTGAGTATCAAAATTGCAAATACCTTCTATCCGGAATCTATTGGACCATAAAACGTTGCAATTAAATATGGACATATTAATTAAATGATGTACGGACAAAGGTATGGTATTAAACATTGATAAATGCTTTGTCATATATATGTCATAAGCCAAAACTAGTCTAGGCTTAGTTAAAAGGATGTCAAAAGAATTCAGCGACCCGTATGTAACAAAATCTCTTTTGTGCTCACTTGTACGTCCTATTTTAGAGTACTGCAGTGTTATTTGGTCACCAATTTGTGATGTTTATATTGGAAGACTGGAATCTGTGCAAAAACAATTTTTATTATTTGTATTAAGGAGCCTGCCTTGGAGCCATGATACTTACCAACGTCCCCATATACAAGACCCTTCTAAATAGAAGCTAACAAACAGCTTCTAAATATGAAATCGTTGCAGGGAAGAAGAGATCTCATGGGCGCCCTATTTACGTATGATCTCATCAATAAAAACATTAACTCTGACCACATATGCTGTAAAATCGTTAGAAATACTTAAGAAATCCAAAATTTTTGGTGGAAAAGTAATGCGGATCTAACTACAGTGCCAATGAGGCCTTTAATAGATGTTCTAGATCTAGATTCTAGGACATTTAACAATTTTTCCAAATTTTACAATGACAATTTATTATTTACCAAACAAGGCATAATACAATTTATCTAAATTATCCTTCAAACATCTGATACTATTTAGACGAGGTGAAATAATGTATTGGAATATGTGTTGTTATTTTTATGGTTTTATTTTTTATGTGTTTTTATTTTTATATGTATTTAAATTTAAATTTAGTATGCAAGCATTTAACTATTTTATAAATATTATTATTGTTGTTGTTGTCTATTTTTTGGGAAAAAAATATGCTTCAGATTTGTATCCATTGTTTTTTTCTTCGATCTTTCTTCGATCGTAATGAAAATTATTCCAATCCAACAACAATTAAATCTTAACCTTCTTCCCATAAATCTTCAATATTTTTCATAATTTGTTCCATACAAATTTTCCAGCTTTTAAAAATATTATATTTGAAAAATATTATATTTGATAAAATTATTCTCTTCTTGTTATAATCATATGTGAGCTTTATATACATTTAAAATAATTTAAATAAATATTTTTAATGAAGTGAGATTATATTAAGATTCCTTGGAAAACAGATATAAAATATCTTGGAATATATTTTTCTTCCTAAATTAAAATTTATTATTCATATTAACAGAGCTTAATTAAATGCGATAATATTGAAATTCCTTGGAAAACTGATATAAAAAATACTCTGGAGCCAATATTTAAATTCAAAGTAACAATTTTGTTTTCAGTAACAGCAGATAAATAAATCCATAAATAATTATAATAAAGTATAAAAATATAAATTAAATATAAAAATATAATTTAAACTTTAAGCAAAGCCGTATATAATATATATACGGCTTTGCTTTAAGTTTAACAACTAAAATCTTAAGTTTTCAGTTGTAATTAAATTTGAAGATTATTTTTCACAATTTTATTCTTCATAACAACTGGAATTTATTTATTGGTGACAAATTGAAATAATATTAATTGTTAAAATTATCAAACTTATGAAGTAGAAGAAAAATAGTCTAGGCTTAGTTAAAAGGATATATGTAGGTAATAATTATTAGATATATGTAGGTAATAATTAATACATAAAAATGTTTTGCTTATTCTCCTCTCAATAAGCAAAACATTTTTATGTATTAATTATTACCTACATATATCTAATAAATTAATGAAAAAGAAAATTGTTAAATTATTAAATCATACGTTAAAGATTGTAAAATTTAATAAAATTTTATTTTTATTTTTATTTTTTTTATTTTCACCAAAACAAGGTACATATTACAATACAATATATATATAATTATAGTCAACTAGATTTAATATGTAAGAAAAAATTTAAATTAAAATTAAAATTTAATTATAAAGTAATATTAATTAATTAAACATAATACAAATAGAAAATTTTAATACTAAAATGCTAATAAAACGTAGCAAAAATGTATTAAATTAGTGTATTATAAAGGTCATTTTGTAGTGTAATGTAAAATTTGGTTAGGAAATAGATGAATTTAAAATGAGTAATAGTTTTTTTTTAAATGTTAAATTAGAAATGGATGGTGTAAAAGTATTGCTGTATTTATTAAAACTAATGCAGCATCTGTTGAAAGGTTCATATTTAGCATATTCTGTGGTATGTGTAGTTTCTTTAAGGAGCTTAGTATGTCTAGTTTGTCTTACGTCAGTGTTGTATTTAATTCTATTTGATATAGAATATACATTAATGTTAAAATTTAAGACATCATATGTGAAACAACATGTTAGCAGAGTGCGTCTTTGAGATAGTGATGAAAGATTGAGTATAGATAGTCTTAAAGAGTAGCTTGGTAAATTTAAGAAGTCGTTAGGATCATATAGGTTACGTAATGCAAATAATAGGAATTTTTTATGAACCGATTCAATTTTATCATTATGAATAATATGGATTGGGTTCCAAATTAACGACCCATATTCTAGTATTGGACGTACTAGTGCGCAGAAAAGACTTTTGGTGACCCAAACATTGTTGAATTCCTTAGCCCGTCTTTTTATAAAAAAGCCAAGCATTTTACTTGCTTTTGTTATAATAGATTCATAGTGTTGTTTGAAATCTAATTTGTGGTCTAGTAAAATTCCTAGGTCTTTAATTTTATATACTCGGTTTAATATCGTACCATTTAAATGATATTCATTAAAAAGGATATTTTTTTGCGGCAGAAGCTAATTATATGGCATTTGTCAATATTAAGGTCTAATTTATTTAGAGTGCACCAATTTGCAAGTAGAAGAAGTTTGGATTGTAAATGAAGTGCATCAGAACTAGTTTTTATAAAGTAATATAGCTTAAGGTCGTCAGCGTAGAGTGAGTGAGGTATATCTCCTAGGAAATCTGAAATGTCTTGTATAAAGATATTGAACAGTAAAGGACCGAGATGACTACCTTGAGGTACTCCAGATGTAACGGAAATTTTCTTAGATAAGAATCCTTGAAATTTAACATACTGGTTCCTGTCGGTAAGATAGGATGAAATCCAGCTAAGGAATGGATCAGCTATACCAAATTTTTGTAATTTGGAGATAAGGATAGTGTGATCAACCCTGTCAAACGCTTTGCTGAAGTCAGTGTAGATCGTGTCTACTTGAAAACCTTTCTCCATCTTACATAGTACCTCAGATGTAAAAAGCATCAAATTGGTTGGGGTTGAACGTCCTTTTCTAAAGCCATGTTGCTGTTCGTTAAGGAGTGGATCAATTGTAGTATATATTTTATCACATATTATTTTTTCAAATAATTTCGGAATAGACGATAAAATAGCTATACCTCTATAATTTTCAACCTTTGATTTGTCACCACTTTTATAGATAGGAACAAGATAAGGTGTTTTCCAGGAAGAAGGAAATGACCCTAACATTAAAGATTTGTTGAAGAGAAGTTGCAGCGGTGTAGATAAGTAGTTCGAACAGTTGTGTAAAAAAATTGGTGGTATTTGATCGGGTCCCGCACCTTTTTTAGTGTCAATACTATTTAGTACATCACATATATCATTTTCCGTTATTAAGACTGAATTGAGAATTTTGTTATAAGTATTACAGGGTGACCGTGACAGGTTAGGATTAGATACTGACTATAACATTCTATAACATTATAAGAAACGATCCGCAAAGAAATCACAAATAGATTTAGGACATGTTGAATTAATGTCATTTTTTGACATAGTGGTTGGGTAACCTGATGATTTTCGTTTTAGGTTAACGAAATCGAAAAATTTTTTGGGGTCTGTTAAAAGATTCTCACCAAGTTTGTTTACATAATTGTTATATGCTTCCTTGGCTTTGAGATTGAAGTCATTTGCTAATGTTGCATGTAAATTTACTAAATTTTCATTAACATTAACATTGCTTTTTATTTTTTTATATAACTTATTTCTTTGATTACGCAGTACTCTAAGGTTTTTATCTAGCCATGGTTCGGTTAATTTGTTCCTATTCGTTTTTTTAGGCACGTACTGATCAAAAAGGTTAAAGAGAAAGCTATAGAATGAATGAATATTATCATCTAAATTATTAGATGAAAGTATATCAGACCAGTTTGTAACAGAAAGAGTTGCATTAATATTGACATAATCCGCTTTAACAAAATCAAATACAATTGACTTGTTGTAAGAATTCGAAAAATTCTGCCGTGTAGTTTTTACTTCAACGATTAATGCGTTATGATGAAGCGTATTAGAGAACAAATTCTCTAGATCATCAGCTGGAACGACAATCGTATTGTCAATAGCATTAGAAAATATCAGATCTAACCATCTGCCATTTCTATTTGGTGTTTTGACGATTTGGTGTAAATCGTTACAATAGAAAGTGTCCATTATATTAAAATCTATATCGTCTAAAAAATTTACTGGGATGAGATGATGATCTGAATCGTCATATATAAAAGATAGGTTTGGACGATTAAAATCGCCGAAAATGAAAATGTCGTCATGCTCACTCGCGTCAGAAATCATAGAAGTAACCAAGTCAGAAAATTCACTGTATATATTATCTTTTGAATTAGGAGGTATATATACAGCTCCAATATTAATTGTTTTTGAACCCACAGATAGCTTCATGAATTGATGTTCAAAGAATTGTGAGGTAGATGATGTAATAGATGTGTATGAGAAATAGTTACGTACAGCTATTAGAACCCCGCCACTCCTAGTGAGACCGGTTGAACGGTAGTCACGATCAGTTCTATATACTGTCCATTCATCATTAAGGATTTCAGTATTTAAGTAAGAATCGTTTAACCAGGTTTCGGTAAGAACTATTACATTATATGATGAAGAATTAGCAGTAATATACAGGTCTTTGAGTTTTCCTCTAATGCCGCCGCAATTGTGATAAAACATACGTACAGGGTGTTGGTTAAAATTAGTAGTAAGAGGAGAAGGCGAAGATAAAATTGTAGGCTTAGAAGAAGGGGCAGTACATTTTCTTTTTTTCTTGTGATGGTAAGGAACGAAAAAAATTGTCCTCGTTTTCTCCGAGTTTTTGAACATATGACGTCCGTTTTATACTTAGATGGGATCTGTAGGCTTTCAAATCTCTAGATACGTCTGAGGAACTTGTCCCAAATTCAGCGTAGTAGCGATCGTATATTTTTCTCAGTGCATCATATTCAGTTGGTAAGCCCTCTTGTTGTATGAGAATTTTTATATTGGTTCTAGTATTACCATCAATACACAGTGAATCATGTTGATCATGAAGGTAAGCTAGATATAGTCTCACATTATTGAAAATACGATTATCCCTGAGTCTAGACAAAACATAACGTCCATCCGTATCATCAGCTGATAACATAGTTAATTTGGTTACAGAGGGATTTACAGGATCTAAAAAAGATTGTGCTTGAACTTCATTATTGACCGAACCTGGCTCTGATACTGGAATTAGAGTTTTGTTTGAAAATTGTGAATAATCGACCCTTTCAATAAATTCTGGCTCTACAACCAAAGGGGGAGATACAGAAATAGATTGTGTATTTATATGTGAAGTAGGAATAGGAGAAATCGCACGTGTAGTTGTAGAGTTAGATAATTTACGAGAGGTGTATGGATATAGTGTAGGACCTTTTACAAATTGAATATCTTTTACGATATTATTATTATTACTATAATTAACTATACCTTTATTATTATAATTACTATTAGTATTATTATTATTATTAAAATTATAAATATTATTCTTATTATTTTTATTTTTACTATTGTTATTAAAATTAGTGTTATTAACCTTATTATTATTTTTATTTTTATTTTTACGATTTACCCAACGAGATAGCATCAAGAACTCACAATTGAAGATGTCATCTTCATTGGATAGTAGCATCCATTCGTATTTAAGTGGCATGGAAAATTTAAAAGATTTAGTAGGTTTTAGTTTTTTATATTTATTACCTGACAGTTCAGAACAACTGCAATCATCAATTGCTAAATTGGTTTTAAACCAATTACAAATCATTGATGAATTAACCTGGGATGGCACTCCTTTGATAAAATAGGTTCCATATTTAGTATCATTGACAGTGGCTAATTTTTTGTCCAGATTAAAATTGACCATGTTTTTTTTTGTTGTACGCTTTGTATTCTTTTTAATTATAGATTTTTCTTGATTATATCCTATTTGTAGCTTTTTTATTCTATTAGTCCATTCCGTTTCCGTCCAAGTAGTCCCGAATTTATTTATATGGTTGATAATAGGTTCAGCAAGTTCAGCAACAGGTTCATTAACAGGGTCAGCAGCAGGTACAACTACAGGCTCAGCAATTCCAGCATTTGTAGATTGGTGGTCGCAATTATTTTGTTGTTCGGATGGATTATAAACAACTATTGGTGAACTAATTGATATGCTATTATTTGAATTAAATGTATGATTTAATTCATCGAAAATTGTTACAGGATTAGTATAGACCATATTATCCTTATGTATATGTTTAAGATAATGGTTAGATAATAGGTCAATTTTCTCGTCAATAATGCTCATATCATTTTTCAATGAAGTAAGTTCACTTATAATAGGGTCACTCAGAAGTTCTTTACTGTTAGTTTCAGCAGAGTTAATAATTGTATTAATCAGGATATCGCGATTAGTATTTGAATTTAAAGAAAGATTTACTAAAAAGCTAAGTTTATGCTAAACACTAAGAGTTAGATCCCATTTAAGGTACAATTATTCAAATAATTAATTCCCTTAACAATTTTTCTACATATATATATAATCCCTGCTGGGATTCTTGAATTATATGTTTGCTTGGTGACTTAGTGCTGAGGAACTATTGTACCAAAAAATTTATCAAGGGCTAGTTCTATTTATAGAGCTATAATATTGTTTATAATAAATTATGGCTGAAGTTGAATGATTCAATTTTTAAAATCCTTTAATTTTAAATATTCTTATTATAAAATTTACCTACAATATATTATTAATAATTATTTTTAATTCTCACTAAAAATATAGTCTAAATATTCTCAATTATTTTCATTTTTCACTAGGATGTGAATCTAACTTTTTTAACCATATCTTTTAATATCCTATTCTTTAATACATGCAACAAACAAACTAACAAAAAATTACAATATTAGCAACAATAGTAACAATATTTTATCCAAATACTAATCAAACATATTAATTTAAATATATTTAAAAAAAAATATCGCTATCAGTTATAAGAAAAATTATTTCAAAATCAGTACAAAGTAAATTGGAAGTGAATCTTGTTATCAGAATTGTGAAAAATTCCTGTTAAATATTTAATTTTTTCTGACTGTTTAATCCCCTCTTAAAAAAATCTCAGATATAAAAGCTGAGCTAAGAAAAGATCATTCATCAATTACAATTCAGCAGCTAATTTCCAAACTACAATTAGAAGTTAATTTTTCCAAAAATACAAAAAATGGCTAAGTGTTTAGTAAGAATTTTTTCAATAATTTAAATTCCGATTTTATTTACAAATATTTTGTTTTATTCAGATTTTATTATGTCTCTTGGTTGCAGTCACCTTTGTGGTAGCTGGAGATGGAAACGGTGGTAATGGTGGAAATGGCGGTTTGAGTGGTAGTGGCAACGGTGGAAATGTCTATAAAAGAAGTATTGAAGGTGATGGTAATGGTGGTAATGGAGGAAATGGCGGACGGGGAAATGGAGGAACTGTACATAAAAGAAGTGCTGAAGGAAATGGAGGAAAATGGTGTATAGTTTGTAATGGTGGCGGTAATAGGAAATGAAAAGAATGAAAAAATTAAACAATAATTTTAATAATAAATACAAAAATAGTTTATTTCTTTATTCTATCTACACCTTTTCAACTTCAAATTGAGAGTAACCAACTTCAAATTGTAACAAAATATTTTGAAATTGAGACTTAAAAATTTGTATGCTGGGGTTGGGGTATTCAAATCAGAAGTCGTTCTCTTCGTAATGCTTAAAACATGTATGTACCAGACATAAATTGTATTGGTAATTGATAATGCTCCTTGTCATGCCGTCATTGAGCCGGTAATTAATAAAGTTGAATTTCTTATTAGTCGTCTACTAAGACTTGGTCCATTTATGTTTGATAAAACCTAAAAGCTGGAGCCAAAAATTGGTTATATATTCAAATACCACAAATCTTAGTTGGTAAAAACAGATAAAAATTGACTCAAACACAATTTCCTCAGCAACGACTAGAAAATATAATTCAAGAAAACGTAACGAAAATTAGTGTTCCTAATTGTATATCACAAATCAAAAATTTCAAAAATTTATACCTGACGCAATAAATTTGATATAGAGTATTTATGATTTTTAATTGTTTAAAAATTAAATTTTGTACATATAACACTTAATATTTCTTAAATTAATTATTAATTTCAATTCTTAAAATTAGAGATTTTTATTATTTCCCATTTTAAAACTGTCTAGTCTCAATTTTGAAAAAGCTTACTCCCAATTTGAATTTTTTTAGCCTTATCTTTAAATTGACAAGGTATAGTACTTTTTACAAATATTTTCAACAGAAAAAATGTATGTATATTTCACTCATTTCTTATTCAAATTAAAAATTGTAAAAAATATAATAGTTTACTTCAGCGTGTGTACGGTCGTTTATCTAATACACTTAAAATTATCGAATTGTGCGAAGAGCTTTTGTGTTTTAATCAATGTATAGATAAATAATTCAAGTGATGTAGAGAATACGAAATATTAAATTTTTTATTTTAATATTTTACGAATTTTTATTAAATATCCTCTTGAATTTCCGAGTTTTTTAAATCAGTCTATACTGACAAATTCAGTATATTTGAGTATATTGATAACAATGGTAGTTTGACACATTTAAAGATAAGTCAAGATGAAGTATTAAAGGAACTTCTCTTACTAGTTTGCAAAAAAAACTGGACCAGATAATATTCCACCAATATTCTTAAAAAAATATGCAGCACTTCACCGTTATTGGACATCTTTAACAAGTCCGTTGAATCAGGAACCTTTCCAGATGTTTGAAAAAAATCATCTATATGTATGATTTTCAAGAGTGGCGACAGAACAAATATAACAAATTATCGTAGTATTGCTATTCCTTCAGCAATATCCAAACTGTTTGAAAAAATAATTAGTACTAAGCTCTACGATTACCTCCTTAGTTCTATCTGCAAACACCAACATGGCTTTACGCGAGGGAGATCAGCTGTTACAAATCTCTCTGAATACACATAATTTATCTTGCTTTAAATGGAACAAGGTAATCAAGTTGACGCAATCTACACGGATTTCAGCAAAGCGTTCGACAAAGTTGACCATGGATTGCTAGTGCACAAACTACGCAAATTCGGTGTCAGCGGGGTACTATTAGACTGGATCTCTTCCTATTTGAGTGATCGCAAACAGTTCGTCATGTTTAACAACACTTGCTCAGAATAAATGGATGTGTCCCGTGGAGTCCCTGAAGAAAACCATTTAGGACCACTTCTGAAGAGAACTCATTGAGTATCAAAATTGCAAATACCTTCTATCCGGAATCTATTGGACCATAAAACATTGCAATTAAATATGGACATATTAATTAAATGATGCACGGACAAAGGTATGGTATTAAACATTGATAAATGCTTTGTCACATATTTGTCATAAGCCAAAACTAGTCTAGGCTTAGTTAAAAGGATGTCAAAAGAATTCAGCGACCCGTATGTAACAAAATCTCTTTTGTGCTCACTTGTACGTCCTATTTTAGAGTACTGCAGTGTTATTTGGTCACCAATTTGTGATGTTTATATTGGAAGACTGGAATCTGTGCAAAAACAATTTTTATTATTTGTATTAAGGAGCCTGCCTTGGAGCCATGATACTTACCAACGTCCCCATATACAAGACCCTTCGAGACCCTTAAATAGAAGCTAACAAACAGCTTCTAAATATGAAATCGTTGCAGGGAAGAAGAGATCTCATGGGCGCCCTATCTACGTATGATCTCATCAATAAAAACATTAACTCTGACCACATATGCTGTAAAATCGTTAGAAATACTTAAGAAATCCAAAATTTTTGGTGGAAAAGTAATGCGGATCTAACTACAGTGCCAATGAGGCCTTTAATAGATGTTCTAGATCTAGATTCTAGCACATTTAACAATTTTTCCAAATTTTACAATGACAATTTATTATTTACCAAACAAGGCATAATACAATTTATCTAAATTATCCTTCAAACATCTGATACTATTTAGACGAGGTGAAATAATGTATTGGAATATGTGTTTTTATTTTTATGGTTTTATTTTTTATGTGTTTTTATTTTTATATGTATTTAAATTTAAATTTAGTATGCAAGCATTTAACTATTTTATAAATATTATTATTGTTGTTGTTGTCTATATTTTGGGAAGCATTTAACTATTTTATAAATATTATTATTGTTGTTGTTGTCTATATTTTGGGAAAAAAATATGCTTCAGATTTGTATCCATTGTTTTTTTCTTCGATCGTAATGAAAATTATTCCAATCCAACAACAATTAAATCTTAACCTTCTTCCCATAAAACTTCAATATTTTTCATACTTTGTTCCATACAAATTTTCCATATTTTAAAAATATTACTTTTGATAAAATTATTCTCTTATTGTTATAATCATATGTGAGCTTTATATACATTTAAAATAATTTAAATAAATATTTTTAATGAAGTGAGATTATATTGAGATTCCTTGGAAAACAGATATAAAATATCTTGGAATATATTTTGGAGTCAAGATTTAAATTCAAAGTAATAATTTTGATTTTATTAACTGCAGATAATTTAATCTATAAATAATTATAATTATATATATTAAAAAAATATAATTAAAATTTTAAGTTTAAAAAACGATAGCCTTAAGTTTTACGTTCTAATTAAATTCGAAGAATGTGTTCCCCTTTCCATTCCTCAACGACTGGAATTTACTTATTGGTAATATAATTTAAATAATTAAATTAAAAATGTTTTGTGTTATTTATATCTAATAAATAAATAAAAATTAAAATGTTATTGTTAGGTTATGATAAAAACTATTAATGTCATTTTATTAAATCATACGTTAAACAGTTTTAATTTAATAAAATTTAAAATAGATTTTTTACAACAGCAAATTTAAATATTAAATATGGCTGGGTTTATGTAAAGCACTAAAGAATGAGAAAGTCAATTTTAGGCCAAATTCGTCAAGTAATTAATTCCCTTAACATTTGAATTTTTCTATATCCTCACTGGGATTCTTAAGAATACTTAAAATACTTAAGTGTTTATTAAGAATTTTTTAAATAATTTAAATTCCGATTTCATTTACTAATATTTTGTTTTATTCATATTTTATTATGTCTCCTGGTTGTGGTGGAGGAAGTTGGTGTATAGTTTGTCCTGGTGGAGGTGGTGGGCAGTAAGATGAAGTTAATTTGTTAATTGAAATTAAAAGGGAATTAATAAAATAAAACGATAATTTTAGTAATAAATTCAAAGATAGTTAATTTTTTTACTGTATTTAGTACCTTTTACAAATATTTTCCACAGAAACAATTTATATTTCACTCATTTTTCTCACTTTTTTGTGCAAATATATCAATGAATCAATGAATGACTTAAGTGACGCTTTTACAACTGTGTGGACAGACGGTCTTATTTATAAATTATTAAAGTATAAATTTCCACTACCACCTATAAAATAATGAAAAATATGCTTAAAAACAAAAACTTTATTGTTGAAGCCAATAACGTAATATCTGACAGTCATTTTGTAATAAATAATAGTTTACAACTAGGCACGGTTACTTCCCCAATATTTTTTTTAAACTTTATTAACAAACTGCTTGATATTTTAAATAATAACCAAGATAATAATTTTCAACATGCATTAGCGTTTGCATTTGCAGACTATCTATGGATGCAGTAGATAAAAAATTCAAAAATATAAATGATAATTTACAAAATGCTTTCAACATTGCATGATAATTTCTTTATTTCACTAATTAGAAATCATTTCCTTAGATCTACAATAGAATCTGAAAATCCTTTAATTCACCATTCGGTTTATGTTAATGAAAATTATGTTACTTATTGTATGAGAAATGGATTTTTGCCAGCAGAAAGTTTTCTAGTTCTTGACAAAAATAATTTCATTCAAAATGAAAATAATATACCAATTTTATTTCATTTACCTAGAAGAAGCTCGGATAAAACTATTAATGTTAATTCAGAATACATAACAAATAACCTGAAATATAGCACGGGGTAATTTCAAACAAAGAAAAAAATGAAAAAATTAAAAGAAATATTTACTGGTGTTTAGACTGTTAAAAATCATAATAAATATGAATCATTTTGTTTTAGTTAGTTTTAAGCGATCACATTAAGTTTGATTTTATTTTAAAAATAATATGAAAGGTACAAATTGTTTTTTAATAACTTTTTTCAATTTAAATTAAAATTGTAATTGTTCTATATACATAATTAAGATTATAAATTAAAACATTTTTGTTAAAAGCAAATAATTAATTGATCAAATAAATAATATAGAGAGGCCCGAGACTATGAAGAGGATTTTTTTTTCAATTTATTTTTGGATTTATATTGTAAAATAATTTAATAAATAAAAGAAAATTATTTAAAAAAAAAATTATCTATGAATGAAAAATAAATAATTGTTAATGATAAAACAAAAAAAAATGGTAAAAACTATGTCATTTTTTTCAAATCATACGTTAAAGATTTTAAATTTAATACAATTTTAAGAAAGATTTACTAAAAAAGCTCAGATCTCAGATTTTATTATGTCTCTTGGTTGCCGTCACATTTGTGGTAGCTGGAGAGGACAACGGTGGAAATGGCGTTTACGTTGTATACAAAAGAAGTGCAGAAGGATATAGATAAGTCCCTGAAGTCGAAGAAAAGCAGCATAAAATAAGTGCTGAAGGATATGGAGATTTTTAGATTTTTCAACTAACCACTGGTGTAATTAAGTTCTGTAAATTAAAAAATACATTTTTTTATTAAAATACAAAATTTTATTTTATTTTATTTTTGTAATTTATTGATAGGTATATGTAATTATATTAAAACCAATTTTATATGTCAGTTCTCCTCTTCTATACAGCCTGATGTTTTAAATAAGATTAACCGTATATTTAAAAAAAATTATTGTTAAATGCGATTATATTTAAATTCCTTGAAAAATATTTAACAATATTTAGTTCAAATAATATCGCTATCAGTTATAAGAAAAATAATTTAAAAATCAGTACAAAGTAAGTTGGAATTGAATTTTGTTATCAGAATTGTGAAAAATTCCTTTTAAATATTTAAATTTTTCTGATTGTTAAATCCCAACTTAAAATAATCAGACTATAAAAGATTAGCTAATGAAACATATCAATCGTCAATTACAATTCAACAGCCAGTTTGCAAAGTACAATTAGAAGTTAATTTTTCCAAAAATACAAAAAATGGCTAAGTGTTTAGTAAGAATTTTTTAAATAATTTAAATTCCGATTTTATTTACTAATATTTTTTTTATTCAGATTTTATTATGTCTCTTGGTTGCAGTCACCTTTGTGGTAGCTGGAGATGGCAACGGTGGTAATGGTGGAAATGGCGGTTTGATTGCTAGTGGCGGTGATGGCAACGGTGGTAATGGTGGAACTGTGCATAAAAGAAGTATTGTAGGATTATTTGAAAACGCTGTTGGTAATGGTGGTAATGGTGGTAATGCTGGTAGAGGTGGAAAAGGTGGCAATGGCGGTAATGGTGGATATGCCTGTGTAAATTGTAATGGCGGAAATGGAGGGAATGGTGCGAATGGAGGGAAAGGAGAGAATGATGGAAATAAAGGACGTGGAAACGGTAGTAATGGTGGTAATGGTGGAAGGTTTTGTTTCCAATGTAATGGTGCTCATGGCAAGGATGGTAAGAATTAAGGAGATGGAAACTGTGGTAATGGATGGGTGTTCTATTTTAAGTGATTGGTAATGGTCGCAATAGTAGGGATAAGAAGAAGTTAATTGTTAATTGAAATTAATTATAAGAGAATAAATAAAATAAATTTATCTGTTGATATTTTGCTAATATTTTTATTAAAAATCTTTTTAAATATGCTTCACATTTTGATGTAAATATGTATTTATTTTTCTTTGTTATTTTGCGTCTGCATTGCCATACTCAACTCATACTTACTCTTATCATTAATAGAAAAATACTTACTTTTATCATTAATAGTTAAAATGTTAATATATGAAAGAGGATGTGGTGGCTAGAAGCCACTGGGTATGGACTACGAGTGTCGCATAGACATGTACATATACCGGCTTGAATTTAAGGTAATGAAAATACCTACATTTTGGTATAGTATACGAATAGATTGGGAAAAGCATTGCCATACCCAACTCATACTTACTTTCATCATTAATAGAAAAATACTATATTTATATTAATGTTATTCATTGGGTATGTACTAAGCCGTATATAGTACTAAGCCGTATATAGTACTAAGCCGTATATAAAGTTATTCATTGGGTATGAGCAAAGCCGTATATAATATAAAGATATTCAAAAATTGAAAAAAGACTTAAAAAACTGAAAACATTAGGTTATAATATCTTTGATAAGAAAGTTGAAATAACGAGTTTGTGGATTTTTTCCCAATTATGACAAAATACTATTTTATGGCTGCTTCACAAAAAAATATTCACAAAAATATTTTATTACCCAGAAGAGGTAACATAAAAAAAATGTAAGGAAAGGGAAAAATTATAAATAATCAAAAATATTTTGTAAAAAGAGCATACTATTGCCATTTATTGAGATATATATCGTTAGCTATATACGTTGAAAATCCTTGTATGAAATGTCCCATCTAGTAATTGTCTCCATGATAAGACGTAGAAATTGTATGGAGACGACAGTAGGCACACATATTTTTCGTGATGAAATTTAATAATATGCGCTCTTTTATTTTCTGTATACTACATAAGGATAAGAATAAGGAATAAGGTAGAAAAGAATATAAATGTATGCGGTAGAAAGGGTAAGGAAATATATATTTCTGGTTATTTTCTATTTTGATCTATTTTAACAAAAATTTAGGAACTCATATTTGG